>JAFEMH010006326.1:0-127849 GCA_022495995.1 Adenophora triphylla var. japonica | reverse complement strand
AGTTATTGTCGACTTGGAGGCATAGCTCGCCTATGATGACTTGGTCGACCATAACTGTATCTGGATCGACCGTTGTTAGTGTAGAGGGACGTGTCGACTCTGTCATGACTTCATCATGGGAGCGATAGGTCTCCTCTTCTACGCAGGTGATCGTAGATAGTCGAGTAGTTTTGGTGACAGATTTAGATATCTTCAAGTATCCCTCCGCTGTTTCAATCTCTAATTCCCTCTTATTTCTTTCTCGAAGGACATGATCAAGGTATGCTCGAGCTGTGCTTTGTACACAGTCGACTCCAGCTAGTGTGGGAAATTTAACTCGCTGGTGGGGAATTGAGGCCACCATCCCAAGTGCGACCTGGCCAGGAATACCAAGAATTGCATCGTAATCACTATTCACATCAATGACAATAAATTTTACCTTGGATACGACCCTGTAGGGGTGCTGGCCTATGTCGACATCCAACTCAATCTGTCCCTTGGCGTCGACCCGGTGGTTGGTGAAGCCTTCCAATCTGCCATCATAACGCTCGAGCTGTTCATTTGAAAGCCCCATCTCCTGAAACGTCTTATAGAACAAAATATCCTTGCAGGCCCCCGTGTCTATCAAGAGTCTGCTCGTCGTACACCCATCTATTAATCCTGGGATAACGAGAACTTGCTCTCTAGCTGCCACATTGGTTGCCAGCTTGTCCGGGTAGAAACTAATCATCTCGTCTCTGATATAGCTTCTTGGGGGGATATAAGGTGCCTTGCTGAGCTGGAATATTTTGTGTTTGATGGCAGTGTTACTAGCTTGCTCCGTAATGACGCCCAAATTCATCCTAGGCTGCCTCGGCTCTGGATGTCCACCCGCAGATCGCTCACCACCGCCTGCTTGAGGCCTTTTCACGTATGCATCGAGCCTTCCCTGATCGACCATCCTCTGAATGATACGCTTCAAACTCATACAATCCTCCGTAGTATGGCCCGTATCTTTGTGATACTCGCAGTACTTGATGTTGTCCCTTCTGAACTTATTTGCTGGGTTCATAGGGGCAGGTGGGCCTAGCTCGACCGCATTCATTATTTCAGTTCGACTCACCGTTAGGGGAGTGAAAGCCTCGGGCACTTTTTCAGTCGCCCTGGTTCTATTCTTGCCATTTTTATTATTTCCCCCATTCTTGACTGAGTCCTTCTTATCAGAGTCAGCGACCTCAGCCTTGGGGCCTTTTCCATTTTTCTTCTCTTTCCTTTCCTCGGCCAATGCTACGTTGTAGGCCTTCTCGAACAACTCTTGTCGAGTATTAACTGTTCGAACTGTTAGCTCGTAGTCCATATCCGCAGAAGTGATTCCACTCCTGAAAAATTTGATCACCTCCTTGTCTGTGAGGTCCTCCTCGATCTTATCGACCATCTCCTTAAACTTGGTGCAGTAGCTCATCGAGCTTTCACTTTTCCCTTGCACCAAGTTATTTAGATCGGTGACTGTCATCTTCCGAGCTCCAGCAGTCGAGAAGCGATCCAAAAATTTCTTCCTCATGTAATTCCAAGTCGAGATGTAACCTGGTGCCAAGCCATTGAACCAAGTGAGGGCTGCCCCAGTGAGCGTGCTTGTTAGTGCCTTACACATCATGTCGTCCTCGTTGGAGACAAAGCACATGGGTAGCCTCCAAGTGTTGTATGTGGCTTTTGGCGTTGGTTGCACCCGAATATTTTTCCAGGACAGGCAATCTGAAACCTGGCGGAGGTCGGCGGTCGAGCAACTCTTTGGCCAGGGGTCGAAGAGCAAAACCATCTTGCTCGTCCTTTCTAACATCCTCTTTTTTGTCAGCTTCCCACTGCTCAAACTTCTTCTTCCACAGGAGCCACTCTCTAGCATCTGGCCTGTCGTCCCTAGCATGGGAGACATCATTTGACCTTTGCCTCTCTTCACGGTGATGCTCTCTCCCAGAGTTGGCTCTGTGTCTGTCACTTCTAGGAGGAGTTATCTCTCTGCTCCTCCTATTCCTGTGAGAAGGTGACCTCACTAACTGAATTGGCGACCTGCGCCTATCATCTCTAAGCGGCGACCTGCGCCTATCCTCTCTTAGTGGCGACCTGCGCCTATCATCTCTAAGTGGCGACTTGCGCCTATCCTCTCTGTGGGACTGCGACCTTTCCGTCCGGGCATGCCAATTTCTCTCGGCCTCTCTTCGCCGTCTCAGCTCCGACTCAGCCTCCTGCTCCCGGTTGGTGTTGAGGTGACTCCTCAAGTCGTCAGGTGGGACTGGTATGTGAGTTCGGATATGATGAATGATCTGTCGATCACCATTCTGCTGGGCACTTCCATCTTGCCTAATACTCATTTCACGTTGTCTGTTGGAAACCTGAGAGGGAGCTGCCCTTTCTGACCTCCTATCAGTTTGCTCCGGCTCCTCCTCCATAGCTAACAACTCAGCTAGAATCTGAGCTCGTTCTAGCAGCATCTCCTTTCTGCTTAGGGGATTAGATGAGGGACTTGCCCTGTCCCCTGCAGCCATTCGACCCGTGTGGCGCTTGGGAGGAGGCGGCACTCCCTGCCCGTCCATAAGCCGCTTTTCCTTCCTCCTACCATCTGACAAGCCTCTGCTATCAACAATACTGTTTGAGTGCGTCGCTCTAGCATGATGGCGAGGTGGAGGTGGAGGGGGAGGAGCCAAGTTGGCATTTCCAGCATTGGTATTAGCATTAGTGTTTCCTTCATTGTGCTCGTCCGAGGCTTCAGAGACATGCCCGTCTGAAGTCACCATGGTTGTGGGTTGAAAAGGAATTTCGAGATCAGTAATGCGCAATTCCCGGCAATGAAACCAAACTGATGCCGCAGGAAATGTGCTTATCAATCTTCGTTCACGTGGCAGGACCAATCACTTGACTCCTTGACCTGAAATCAGAACTCACGACTAGTCGGATGTGTCTCCGGCTTAGACCCTCGGGCGTGAGAGTAAGTATGTATGTTTGGAGAGCAAATAATGTATTGAACAAAGGTATTCAAATGACAAAATTGCAGTTACCTCAAAACCGTTGTAGTGGTTATGTATTTATAGCTGTTAGAGGTGGTATATTTGGCAGGGCTACATGAGCTCCGTGATTTGAGGGACGGTTACATGTCATGGGAATGTGTCCTGAACGGCTCCTGATTTATAGGGAACCAGTTATGGAGAGAATAGAAGCACGTGCGCCTGTAATCGTTAGGTCGACGCTTGCTTGGTAGGTCGAGGTCGCCATTAGGGGTTAGGTCGACCTGACTGACGAGTAGGGCTGGACCGTACCCGAAATAGAACCTGGATCATAAGGTCGGACTAAGTTAGGTCGGGACCTGGTAGGTCGGACAATGAACTTAAGTCGACTGATCTATAAGATGGGCCTTGAGCCATGTAATAATTGGGCCTAGCCCACTGAAAATGTGGTGATAATAATTGCTTGAGGACTGGACTTTACTCGCTCGGCCCATCTTGACACACTTTTGATATGTTCGTTACTTTTACGTTTGTTGGCTTATTTATATTGATTATGGCCAAATATATTTTATAGAGCGATCTTAGATTAATAAGATTGACTTCACATTCACCTCTGGTTATTTTCATTGTTGGTGTGTAAATTTGTTAAATTTAACTGAAATATATAAATTGGAGGAAGGGAGTAATTGTAGGATGGCAACAATTGATGTGGATAGATAAATACTCCCTCCGATCCGTTCGACTTAGGACGTTTTGCCATTTTAAGTGTTTCACCAGACTTAGGACGACCCAAAATGAAAAGTTTATATTACTTTTATATTAAATGGGACTCACTTGTCATACTCACAACAATAATCCCATCACTATTTATCCCACTCATTCTTTCTCCTATTTAATTTTTTACACTCACAACACATCCTCCACTCATTCTCTCTCCTAATGTTATAATAGTATTCCTTAATCCCCACACCAAATGAAAAATTCCTAAATCGGACGGAACGGAGGGAGTACGTGATTAAAGTAGAAAAATATGTCATGTGAAGATACCAAGCGTTCAAAAGATGATGTCAACGATTGCTATTTTAGTCATAGTGTATGTGTATGTATAAGATAAGAAAAACACCCGTGCAACTCACAGTTTTTCAAAATTTGATTAGTCACTATTTTCTTAAATGAATACTATAAAAAAATTAATATTTAAATTATTTTGGTAGTATAAATATATACAGACCCATAATGATTTTACTATATTATCGTTACGAGTTTAATTTCTTATAGACATGAACAATTATTATGAATATTTTTTTAACAATCATTCATTCAAGGTGGAAGGAATATTAAATGTTCACATTTAAGAAAAAATTATAACCATCATAATGATAACAGAAGGTTGACAGAGAAAATATGTGAAAGGATTCATCTATTATGAATAATAATAGAGAGTATATATACATATACAAGAGTCCTATTCTAGGTATAAGATTACAATGAATAATTATCTAAATATACCAAGATATATACAATGTAAATAGGGAAAGGATATATTCTAAGTGGGAGAGAGATCATGAGGATCTTTATCATTATCATGCCCCCGCAAGATGGACAACCGTGTAGAAAGTCCAATCTTGGATGTTAACTCAAGAAAGCGAGTGCGAGGGAGAGCTTTAGTTAGAGCGTCTGCCAGTTGATCTGACCCCGAGATGTGAGAGACTCGTGAGCTCGTGCTTGAACACGTTCCCGAACAAAGTGATAGTCTAGAGCTAGGTGCTTCATCTTTGGAGTGGAATTTGGGGTTTGCGGCAACATATGTTGCCCCAGTTGTCACAATAGATAGCAGGAGGGCCCGAAATGTTGACATTAAGTTCACTGAGCAAGTTTTGTAGCCAAAGGACTTCGGCTGTAGTGGCAGCCATTGCTCGATACTCAGCCTCAGTGGATGATCTAGCGAGCGTGCGTTGTTTCCGAGAGCTCCAGGAGATGGGATTGCGACCAAGATACACAATATAGCCAGTGGTAGAGATGTAGTTGTCAGAGTCGCCGCCCAATCTGCATCGGTGAAGGCATGGAGAGATGCGGGAGAGTTACGGTGAAGTAGAAGTCCGTGAGAACCGGTGCCAACCAAGTAGCGAAGAACTCGTTTAAAGCTTTCGGATGGAGATCGGTAGGAGCATGAAGATATTGCGAGAGCTCTATTGACCGCAAATGATAGATCAAAACGAGTGAGAGATAAGTATTGGAGAGATCCAACAATGGCTCGGTATTTCGAGGATCCGTAGGGGTGCTCCTGATTGAGCCGAGAGAACAGGATGTGGAACCATGGGAGCGGGAGGCTGGATTGGCATCGAGCATGTTGGAGCGGGTGAGTAAATCAATGATGTACTTGTGTTGACTCAAGAAAATACCGTGAGTGTGAGGGATGACTTCAATACTAAGGAAGTATGACAAAGTTCCAAGGTCTTTGAGAGAGAACCGTGAAGCAAAGGTGGAGATGAATTTATCAACAAGTGATGAGTTAGAACCTGTGATAACAATATCATCGACATATACCAGCAGAAAAATGCAATCGTGAGAGTGTCGCAGAGTGAACAGAGAAGAGTGAAACACGGTTGTGAAAGCCAACGGACATAAGGTAGGTTCGGAGCTCAGTGTACCACGCACGAGGAGCTTGTTTCCAGCCATAGATGGCTTGTCGAAGCTTACGTGACGTGAGTGGGATGAGTGGAGCTGACAAACCCAGGTGGTTGAGCCATAAAGACATCGTCAGTGAGAGAACCTTGAAGAAATGCATTATTGATGTCGACTTGGCGAAGTGGCCAGTTGTTTGTGATGGCCAAGGAGAGGACAGGTGCGAATGGTGGCGGAGCTTGACAACGAGGACTAAATGTTTCAGAGTAGTCTAGGCACAGGCGCCGATGAAACCCCTTTGCAACCGGGCGGGCTTTGTGGCGATCAATGGAGCCATCGATTTGTATTTGGTGCGAAAGATCCATTTTGCAACCGACCAGGTTATGGGATGGGTCCGGTGGTACAAGATCCTGTGTATGATTACGGGTGAGGGCATCAAACTCATTTTGCATAGGCTGCGCACGCCGGTCGGGAAGTTTAACTGCTTGGGCAACAGTGGTGGGTTCAGTGGTGGATTGGGAAAGGGAGACATGGAGGTTAAGCTTGTTGATGGGTTTGGTAATTTTATTTTGAAGCACGGTGATGGGTCGATGTGTGGGTGGGGGGTTACGGTTGAGGTGTAGTAGGAGGGTGGGATATTAGTCACGGTGATGGATTGGATGAAGGTGGGATGAGGCGGCCGCAAGGAGAGTTCGAGGCGCACGCACGAGAGACAAGTAATATCGGGCGAATCAAGGGGAGGTTGAGGCGGGCGCATGGGGTGGGTTGGTGCGGGCGCCTGAGAAGCCGTGGGTGTGGCCAAGGTGTGAGTGGGTTGGGGCGGGCGCCTGGGGTATGTGTGGGCGGGCGCCTCACCTGGTTCTAATGTAGGGGCATTGGTGGGGGTAACAGCTGGGTTTTGAATGAGAACAGGGAGGGAGGAGGCACACCAGTCAGTGATGGAAGGGGAAGAAACAATGTTTGAGGTGGTATTTGAGAAGGGGAAGACAGATTCGACAAATTTGACATGTCGAGAGACGAAGATTTTGTGGGTTTTGGGATCTAGGCAATAGTAGGCACTTTGTGTGGGAGAGTAACCAACAAATACGCAGGGAGAGGAACGGGGTTCAAGTTTGTGTTTGGTGTAGGGACGAAGCCACGGGTAGCAGAGGCAGCCAAAGCTACGAAGTTTTTGATAGTTAGGGGGATGGCCAAGAAGTATAAGGTGGGGGGATTTCATATTTAGGGTGGGGGTGGGCATGCGGTTAATGAGATAGCTGGCTGTGACAAAGGCAAGGGGCCAGTAGGTAAGGGACATATGAGAATGGCTAAGAAGGGATAGGCCTGTTTCTACAATGTGGCGATGGCGACGTTCCGAGTACCCATTGTGTTCTGGTGTGTGGGGAGGAGAGGTAAGATGAGTGATTCCATGGGAAACGAGAAGAGGGTGAAGTCCAATATATTCGCCACCATTATCACTAAAGATGGTGATGATGGAGCGGTTGAAGTATTTTTCGACACGAGATTTGAATTCAGAGAAGACGGAGGTGGCATCATTTTTGTGTTTTAACGGGTAAAGCCAGATATACTTTGAAAAATGGTCAACAAAGATGATGTAATATTTAAAACCATCATAAGAGGTGACAGGAGACGACCACACATCACTGTATAAGACATCAAGAGGACCACTAGAATTAATAGTATTCTCAAGGAAAGGTAATTTGTGGCTTTTATTGCAGTCACAGGAATTACATTGAAAGCTAGAACAACTAGGAATTTGTAAATTAAAACTACTGCTAAGATGACGCAAAATAGACTGAGACGGATGGCCTAAGCGATGATGCCACGTTGAAGTAGCGGAAGCGGAGACGGAATGAGCAGCGGGAGAGGGAGGCGTCCATTCATAGATGCCCGAACTAGAACTGCCTTCCAGAAGAGTTGCTCCCGTGCGAAGATCCTTCACAAGAAAAGTGGATGATAAGAATGTGACTGAACAGTTATTATCAAGGCAAAATTTGGAAACAGACAGAATGTTTCTAGACACAGAGGGAGCACATAGGACATGATTAAGAGAAAATATAGAAGTGGGAGTAAGAAGAGAGGTGGAACCAGTGTGAGTGATAGGAAGGCCGGATCCATCGCCAATTAGGAGTTCATCAGTTCCATCATACGGTGAGTGAAGGGCCAGGTTATTGAGATCGTTGGTTACATGGTGAGTGGCTCCACTATCGAAGAGCCAGGGTTTTGGGTGGTGTGTGGTAGTGGCGGTGTGGGCACTGGGTTGATGGGTTGAGGGTGGGCGGTTGTTGTTAGGTACATTTGTTGTGAGGGGATTTGGGAATTGGGCATTGGGGTAGACTTGGCGAAAGGTGTGACACTTTGGAAAGAAAATGAACATCACGGCGGCACCATTGGCGGCGGCCTTTGTAGGGTTGAGGTGAGGAGTTGGTGCGAGGGTTGAAGTTGTGAGATGAGTTTGGTTGATTGTTGGTAGAGCGAGGTTGGTTTTGGTGGTATAGTTGACGGTCGCAGGGAAAGTGGGCTGTGGGTTTTAGGTTTGTTTTTGAGGGTTAACTCACGATTGATGAGTTTTTCATGGAGCTCATCAAACGTGATTGGATTTTCTCGGTTCTGGACAGCAGAGATGACACTATCATAGTCAGGGTCATTGATTTGGTCGAGGATTTTGTCAATGAGGTCATCTGGGTCAATGGGGCGGCCTAGGGAGGTTAATTGGGCTGCACAAGTTTGGATATCTTGCATGTATTCAGTTATGGATCGGGTACCCTTGGTGATATTACGAAGGTGGTCTTTGATCTGTTTAATGTGACCTTTGGAGGGGTTGGCAAAGGTTTTGGCTAGGGTGTTCCATGCGGCTAGGGTTGTGGGACACAGAGATATGAGGGGAACTAGAGATGGTGATAGGGAGCCTGCTAAAGCACCAAGGAGTAACTTGTCCTGGCGAAACCAGGTTCTGTACGAGGGGTTGGGTACATTCTGTGGTGGTGGAGGGGGCGGAGCTGGTGGGTTGGCGTCAGGTCCTGTTGTAACGATGTGTTGCCTTTTTTCGCGGGAAAAATTCAATTTTCGCGTTTCTTTGAAAAACCAAATAAAACCGGAAAAAACGGAGTCGCCACGCCATTTTAATTTTGAAGGGCCAAAACTTTGAAAAAATCCCGAGATCAGAGATTTAGGTTCGGAGGTCATGTTACGCGTCGGGAAGGACGTTAGTGTGCACCCGACGCGCCTCGTAAAACGAGTCTTCCAAGCTGAAAATCATTTGTGTGTGTGTGTGTGTGTGTTTTGGCCAAAATAAGTTGAAACTGGAAAAAGTAAAAATTGGGATGTCTTTTTAAGACTTTAAACTGATCCCATGATTTTTTGGAGAATTTTTGGTTTGAGATTTGGTACTCAAAAAACCCTTTGAAGTTGAGAAGTCACTTCTGCCAGAAGAAAATGGCAGCAGACACCTGATTTTGAAATGGATTCAAGGGTCCTAAAACTTCATAATCTGGATGAACTCAGAGAATGAAAGTTTCTCTAGACTCCTTGAATAAACTTTGTTGGAAAGAAATTTCCATTTTGGAGAAGATTTGAGGGGTCAAAACCTTCTGGAAACCTCAGATATGAGATCTGGATTCCCAGAAGCTGATGAACTAGCCTCTGAAATAAAAATTGAAAAGAGGAGTTTTACTCACCCAAAAAATAAGGTAAAAATATGTCTGGAAAGCTCTGGATGTTGGCTACAAAAAGTGTTTTGTAGTCAACACCAAATTCCAAGTTCATCTGTGTCCAAAAATTAAGACCATGGACTGAGGTCTGAGAAATTTGCTACTGGACAGCAACTTCTCAAGAAAGAAAATATGATTTTAAGGGGGGTTTTGCATCCATGCTTGTCCCCATTTCCCTAGGTTTTGGTTAGTGATCACTAGACATTTTAGTGGTGAATCAACTATACCAAACCATCCTTGGGGTACATTAGGACTAAGCATTTCATTTGCTTGGGGAGGGGGATTTTACCCTTTGAAATCAAGATTTAGTGCTTGAAAATGGTTTTTTAGGGTTTTGAAAGTGCATTTTTGCAAGTAAGAAAGAAAAGCTTTGAAAATAATGTTGATCTTTGTAGAAGATCATCCATGGAGATGGTCTTCCATGGTGATCTTCTTAGATCTAGAGAAAGAAGATGAAAGAACTACATTTTGTAGTTTGAAGTGTTAGGACCAATCTAATATTATATAAATAATAATAATAATAAGAACAAAATAGTAATTTAAATCAAAAATCAGACTACAAATTTAATTAAAAAACCTGTAGAACGTTGCAAACTGATTGAAGAGAGGCCTGCCTTTAGCAGTGTCCTAAGACAGAATTACGTCCCCGCCTGTGCTGCAGATTCGGACGTCTATCTAGAGGATACAACTCTTCGAAACAAGTTCTTGCACAAGAACTTGTCCCTGGCGAATGTCTAAATGCTTTCTTAAGAAATAGAAGGAAGGAAGAAGATGAAGAATGTTCTGTATTTCTGTACACAGAAAATCTTGTTTATATAGGACATCATTTTTCAATCTGGCCAATCACAACCTTTCAATTTCAAATTTGAAAAGTGACACCCTTTCAGACATAACTGCAAGGCAGTTATAAATGTCTAAACAGGTTTTCTAGTTATTATCCAGAACTAGAAAATAATTTTTTAAAATAATATTAAAATTTTAATATTTATTTGCAAAAATTAAATCACTTCAGTAACCCATTTGATTGCCAAGATTCGAGCTTTATGCTTACAAAAACCTGTGTCATGGGGCTATGCCCTATGACTTTTGTCCGTCTCGAAAAGAGCTTCGATTTGATATGCTGTGCGTTCCGTGGTTCATCCGGAATCAAAAGTTATGATCATTTTAGCGCACACACATAAATTTCACTAAAAACTCTATTTTTCAATAAACATCTTTAACTTTCATCTTTTATCACATAAGTCCACATAAGTTCCAACAATACCCCACATTTTCTATTCAAACTCTAACAATACCCCACATTTGAATAGAAAATAAGATAATAAAAGGAACTTATTTTTCTATCTCTAAGAAAACTAAATATGATATGCATCAGAAAAGGTGTCTTATGGACTTGAACCTTTCGTAGTGAGTATTTATCGGACTTACTTTGTGGATAGTGACTATTAGTCTTGAACTAGCCACATTTTTGTAGTAACTCGAGACAATAAATATCACACATATCATATTTATACATTTTTCTATTCTTACGGTTTGTGTTCATTTCGGTCTTGAACAAATCCTTTCTTCATGAGAATTTTAGAAAACTTAGCCATCTCAGTTTTCAAAGATGCGACCCCACATCAATCTCGTATAGGTAATGCTAATCAAGAATAGTCCGTGCTATTCCACCTTAAAGATACTAGCATTATTAAGAATAATTTTCAACCCTTAAACATCAACGGATAACACACTTTATTTCATCATAGGAATGAGCATATGTGTGTTATATGCTCCTTGAGTCTTCCTCAATTAGTTTGCCTATTGAACCTAAACCATGGGATCTCCAATGTTGCTAGGTTAGGTTGCCACCAAGTAATGACTCATTGTATTGGCTTTAAGCCCATTCCCTCGATGTAAATACTACTTGCTCTCTGTTAAGGCCTTTTGTCAAAGGATCTCGCTATGTTTTCCTTTGACTTTACATAATCAATAGAAATTATTCCATTCTTCAAAGAAGTCTCGTATTGTTTTGTGACGACGCCTTATATGCCTTGATTTGCCATTGTATATTTGGTTCTTTGCTCTCGTAAGAGCAGCCATACTATCACAATGTATGCAAATGGCTGTAACAGGCTTAGTCCACAATGGAATACCCTCTAGGAAATTTTTGAGCCATTCCGCTTCTTCAGCGGCTTTATCTAAGGCTACAAATTCTGCTTCCATAGTCGATTTTGTATTCACAGTTTGCTTAGATGATTTCCAAGATACTGCTGCACCTCCAAGTGTAAACACATAACCACTTGTAGATTTACTTTCTGAATTATTGGAAATCCAATTTGCATCACAATATCCTTCCAAAACAGGAGGATACTTTGTATAATGCAATCCATAGTTCATTGTATGTTTCAGATATCGCAGCACTCTTACTAGTGCAAACCAATGATCTTGTCCAGTATTATGCGAGTATCGGCTAAGCCTACTCACAATATATGCTAAATTCGGTCTTGTACAGTTCATTATATACATCAAGCTTCCAAGAACTTGAGTATATTTTAACTGAGACACACTTTCTCCTTGATTCTTCTTAAGTTGACTAGAAGGATCAAATGGAGTAACAACCGGTCTATCATCATAATGTCCAAATTTTCTTAGGACTTTCTCAACATAATGAGATTGAGTAAGTATGTATCCATCCGAATTCCTTTGAATTCTAATACCAAGAATTACATCTCGCTACTCCCATATCTTTCATGTCAAATGAAGAGTGTAACATTTTCTTGGTTTGGTTAATTACATCTTTACTTGTTCCCATTATTAGCATATCATCCACATATAAACATATAATGACATATCCATGCTTATATTGTCTAATATAAACACATTTATCACATTCATTTATATGGAAACCATTTGATAAAAGTGTATTATCAAATTTTTCGTGCCATTATTTTGGAGCTTGTTTAAGGTCGTAAAGGGATTTAACCAATTTACAAACATTGTTTTCTTGACCTCTAACAACAAAACCTTCAAGTTGGTGCATATATATTTCTTCATCTATTTCACCATTTAAGAAGGCAGTTATTCACATCCATTTGGTGTATTTCCAAATTGTGAACAGCTGCTATAGCAATTAACGTTCTTATGGACGTAATTCTAGTAACCGGTGAATAAGTATCAAAGAAGTCTACACCTTCCTTTTGACGATACCCCTTTGCTACTATTCGAGCCTTATATTTTTCTATGGTACCATCAGGTCTTAACTTTTTCTTAAAAATCCATTTATGGCCTATTGGTTTATGCCCAGGAGGTAAATCAACCAATTTCCATGTATTATTTTGTAAAATGGATTCTATTTCACTTTGAATGACCTCTTTCCAATAAGGTGCTTCAGATGATTCCATAGCAAATTTTTATATGTTTGAGGTTCATCTTCTATAGAAAAAGTCATATAATCAATTCCAAAATCTTTGGCTATTCTTCCACGTTTACTCCGTCTCGGTTCAATATTTTCTTCTTGAACCGTAGAAGAATCGTTTCCATTCACTTCACTTTGAGATAATGTATCGTTATACATTCTTTTCCTTGTATAATTTTCTTTATCTATATAAGGAAAAATATTCTCAAAGAATTCTGCCTCTGCAGATTCTATGATTGAGTTTTTGTGCATATTTTCCACCTTATACTCATAAACCGAAACTTAGATGCCGCACTATTCTCACAGGCCAAGATATATGCAGTCTATAGTTTTTGGTCCAAGTTTAGTCCTTTTTGGTAAAGGAATCTGAACTTTGGCTAGACAACCCCACACTTTCATCCTTTTAAAAGTAGGCATTTTTCCTTTAAACAATTCATAAGGAGAATGTTTACTTTTCTTATGAGGAATTCTATTCAGTATCATATTTGCTGTGATACAGGCATCTCCCCATAAGCTATGTGGTGCCCCTGAAGTGATTAACATTGCATTTATCATATTTTTCAATGTTCTATTCTTTCTTTCAGAAACTCCATTTTGTTGTGGAGTATATGGGCCTGTTGTCTCATGCACAATTCCATGAGTTGTACAAAATTCTGCAAGGTCTTTGGATTCATATTCTCCTCCTCTATCCGACCTTAGAGTTTTAATTGTTTTCTCACGTTGATTCTCAACTTCAGCTTTATATTTCTTAATCATGTATAAAGCCTCATCCTTAGTATATATTAAATATGCATAACATAATTTTGTGCAATCTTCAATAAAAAATATATAATAGTTCTTTTCTTCATGTGTAGGTGTTGTTTTGTAATCTCATAAATCACTATGAATTAACTCAAGTAAACTATTGGATTTTTCCACATATTTATGAGGATGACTTGCAAATTTAGATTCTACACAAATCTCACACTTGTTAATTTATTTATTGAACATTTAGGTAGCATGCCTAAATTTATCATTCTTTGCAAATAACGGAAATTAATATGTCCTAATCTGGAATGACATAAAGAAGAGGACTAAACCATGACATAGAAGTTGCATTATAATTATTATTATTAATAGAGTTACTATCATTTACGGTTACAACACTTAGTTTGAAGAGCCCTTCATAAAGGTAACCCTTCCTAACATATATCCCACCTTTGGTGAAAACAATTTTGTCCGACTCAAATACAAGTTTGAATCCCTTATTACTAAGTACAGACCGTAAACCAAGTTCTTACAAATACTAGGTACATGCAACACATTACTAAGTACAAGTTCCTTCCGGAAGTGAGTTTCGATTCACCTTCCCTTTCCCTCCACTTTTGCAGAGCAAAGATTCCCCATGAACAGAGATTCACCATCTTTGATTGGGGTAGGAAGAGAACATTTCCTTTGAAGAGCAGATATGTTGGGTAGCCCCGTATCCACCCACCAATCAACAAGATTTGCCACCAGATTGGCTTCAATCACCCCAATAAAGGTGTTCTCGAATCGGCAAGGTTGGCACGATTTGAATTTCCAGATCCGCATCCGCCTCCTCCTCCACCTTGAGTTTTCCTGTGGCGGCAATCCTTTGCTTTGTGCCCTGGTTTCCCACACACCCAACAACTTCCAGTAGGCTTTTTGAAGCCATTGAATTTCTGTGGGGCGAGAGGATTCTTCCCAGCACCTTTGCCTTTGCCTTTATATTTATGGAACTTGGGGTTTGAACCACCAACCATGTTTGCAACAGGCTCCAAAGACACAGCATCAGCCTTTTCATTCTTTCGGTTGTCCTCTTCGATTCGAAGTTTCAGAACCAATTGCTCAAAATCCATGTTCTCAGTTAGATGTCTTAAATAAATTTTAAAATCTTTCCATGATGGTGGTAATTTTTCAATCACAAAGACCAACAAGGAAATTGGGGTTAAGACCCATACCTTCAACATCTAACTCGTGAACAATCACTTGCAGTTCTTCAACTTGCTTGACAACAGGCTTTGCATCGCTCATCTTGAAGTTAAGAAATTTGCCTACAACAAACTTTTTGGAACAAGCAACTTCAGTTTTGTACTTCTTGTCTAATGACTCCCATAATTCCCTTGCTGTTGCAATTTTGGAATAAATATCATAAAGGGAATCATCGAGAGCATTGAGAATATAATTTCTGCAATTATATTCATTGCTGTTCCAGGCCTCAATTTCTTTCTGCCTCTCGGCCTTCTGAGCATTTGATGGAGCACTGCTCCCTTCTCCTTCTGGCAATGCCTGGGGAGCCTCTGTGGTCAGTACATTCGCCACATGCAACGTTGTCAGATAGAACAACATCTTCTCTGCCAACGTTTAAAGTCCGAACCCTTAAATTTTTCGGGTTTCTCTGCATGACTTTTCACAACAGATTGATCCATATCTCTGTAATAAAACAGAGTAATTCTGTCTTAGATTGTTAGGACCAATCTAATATTATATAAATAATAATAATAATAATAAGAACAAAATAGTAATTTAAATCAAAAATCAAACTACAAATTTAATTAAAAACCTGTAGAACGTTGCAAACTGAATGAAGAGAGGCCTGCCTTTAGCAGTGTCCTAAGACAGAATTACGTCCCCGCCCGTGCCGTGCATTCTGACGTCTATCTAGAGGATACAACTCTTCGAAACAAGTTCTTGCACAAGAACTTGTCCCTGGCGAATGTCTAAATGCTTTCTTAAGAAATAGAAGGAAGGAAGAAGATGAAGAATGTTCTGTATTTCTGTACACAGAAAATCTTGTTTATATAGGACATCATTTTTCAATCTGGCCAATCACAACCTTTCAATTTCAAATTTGAAAAGTGACACTTTTCGAGACATAACCGCAAGGCGCTTATAAATGTCTAAACAGGTTTTCTAGTTATTATCCAGAACTAGAAAATAATTTTTTAAAATAATATTAAAATTTTAATATTTATTTGCAAAAATTAAATCACTTCAGTAACCCATTTGATTGCCAAGATTCGAGCTTTATGCTTACAAAAACCTGTGTCATGGGGCTATGCCCTATGACTTTTGTCCGTCTCGAAAAGAGCTTCGATTTGATATGCTGTGCGTTCCGTGGTTCATCCGGAATCAAAAGTTATGATCATTTTAGCGCACACACATAAATTTCACTAAAAACTCTATTTTTCAATAAACATCTTTAACTTTCATCTTTTATCACATAAGTCCACATAAGTTCCAACATGAAGATGCATGCATGGATGAGATTTAGGGTTAGGAAGAGGAGGGTTTACCAATCTTCCTTGTGTTCTTGAGTGTTTGGCTTGAGTGTATGAGTGTTTAGGGCTTGAATATGAGAGTGAGTGTATGAGTATGAGTTGGGAAAGATTGGAGAGAAAAAGGTGACAATTCTTGAGAATTCTCACTGTTTTCTCTCTATATTTCGCCAGAGGTTCGTTGCATTTGTGTTCTTCCTTCCTTATTTCTGTGACTGGAGGGCTCAATTTATAGCCCTCTGAAAATGCATACTTATCCGCGCGGACAAGGTCAGTAGGCGTGCACTGTTCATTAATTACAGCTCCAGCCTTGGACAGGAAGAATAAAAATTCAAAAAAACCAAATTAACAGCCAGTTTTTGTGTTTCCAGCCTTTCTATTTATGGTTTTATTCTTTTGTTTTGCTTTTTAAGATGCTTTTCTTGGTTTAACTTCATTTGGCAATGCCCATTCTACCCTCCCTTTGTTAGAAATGTTAGGATAGTTAGGAATTGTTAGAAATGTTATAACTTTCGTTAATTTTATAACGAAAATTCTAACAAGCTCAAATTGGAGCACTTACAGTAGCCCCTCGGCGACGGCGCTTTCGAAGGAAGCGGGGTCGTCGATAAGAGTAAGGCTCCATATTTGGCAGGATGATCGAGCGATCGGGTGCAGGTTTGAACCTAGCGATAGGCTACCTACGTATCCCGAATGGGAATCAAGCCGATCGTAGTTCGGGTCTTTGACCCCTGGAGATGATGGCGTTTTAGGTGCCTCGAACCCGATGAGCGAGTTCTACGGTCGGTTCTGGAAAGAAACTCTGTGGGGATAAGAGATGACCATTTTTGGTCCGATGGCTATCCGCTCCGCCGGGGATAGGAATGACCATTTTCGGTTGGCGGGTATCGCCACCTATTTGGGGATAGGAATGACCATTTCGGTCTCTATGTTGGGGATGATTGCGATTTATCGCTTTCTAGTGATAGCGTCTTAGGTGCCTCAAACCTTGGAGATGGCGTTTTAGGTGCCTCGGACCTTGGAGATGGCGTTTTAGGTGCCTCGAACCTTGGAGATGGCGTTTTAGGTGCCTCGAACCTTGAAGATGGCTTTTTAGGCGCCTCGGACCTTGATGATGATGGCTTTTTAGGCGCCTCGGACCTTAATGATGATGGCTTTTTAGGCGCCTCGGACCTTAATTTGAAATGGCCTTTTAGGTGGACTTTGTCTTGAAGGAGGGTCGTTTTGGTGACTTTGTCTGGACCTAATGATGAAGGAGAGTATCTACGTGACCGCTTTCTGGGGTCTTTCGTAGTTCGAGTAGTTTTCGATGGATACGGGATTCCGTTAACTTTCTCGGGATTTCGTTAGCCGGGGTAATTTTGATGAAAAATCGGATTCGTTATCTTTCTGGGATCTTACGTTTGACTGGGGGATGATTTTGATGAAAGATACGGGATCTCGTTATCTTTCTCTGGGAAATCGGTCTTACGTTTCGATCGCCGGAATTTTGATGAAAGATACGGGAATCTCGTTATCTTTCTCGGCACTCGGTCTTACGTTTGACTCACGCCGGGAAGATTTTGATGAAAGATACGGGATCTCGTTATCTTTCTCGGGGCACTCGGTCTTACGTTTGATCGCCGGGAGTGATTTTGATGAAAGATACGGGATCTCGTTATCTTTCTCGGGCACTCGGTCTTACGTTTGACCGCCGGGTGATTTTGATGAAAGATACGGGATCTCGTTATCTTTCTCGGGGCACTCGGTCTTACGTTTGGCTGCAGGGGAATTTTGATGAAAGATACGGGATCTCGTTATCTTTCTCGGGGCACTCGGTCTTACGTTTGGCTGCAGGGGTAATTTTGATGAAAGATACGGGATCTCGTTATCTTTCTCGGGGCACTCGGTCTTACGTTTGGCTAGGGGTAATTTTGATGAAAGATACGGGATCTCGTTATCTTTCTCGGGGCACTCGGTCTTACGTTTGGCTATAGGGGTAATTTTGATGAAAGATACGGGATCTCGTTATCTTTCTCGGGTTACTCGGTCTTACGTTTGGCTAGGGGTAATTTTGATGAAAGATACGGGATCTCGTTATCTTTCTCGGGGCACTCGGTCTTACGTTTGGCTAGGCGGGATTTTCTTGACAAGGGGCGACTTTGGTTAACTTTGGTTAACTTTGTCAAGTTAAGGGGCTGGATTGCGAAGTCACGAAATTTTAAGGGGCAAAAGGGTCATTTTGACCCTTGCAAACCTATCCGCGCGGATAGGGATGGAAAGTCAGGGGTATTAATGGGGCCGCGCCCTTCTTCTTCCCCATTCAATTTTTGAACACGAGACGAGAGAGGGAGAGAGCGAGAGCCGCCATTGTTGGCCTAGGAGCTTCAAAATTCGTCCGATTTCTTCGATTTTTGAGCAATGGAACACGGGGAAGGCGCTTTTCAAGGCCAAGGGCGTGGTCCTATAGCGGAGAGGCGATTGGAGCTCGTCCGGATGAGGAGGCATTACAATCTTTCGCAATCGGTCGAGGAGGAGCATTACCCCGATGCTTGGCAACATTGGGCTTCGGATCCGCATCTCCGAGCGGTATACTTCGAATCCTCTTGATCCTCTTGTCGATTTCTTGCTTGAAATTTTTGGGTGATTTTTGAAATATTGAATATTGATATTGATGATATGCAGTGTTGCAATGAATTTGTGAGTGTCCCAAAAATGTGCATTTTGCTTGGGAAAAGAATTGGCATTTTTGCCACATTTTTTTTTAATTCGAAAATTGCATGTGAAAATTCGAAGAATTGTGATTTTTTTTTTTGAAATTGAATATTGCATGTTCTTGATGATGATTTTTTTTTTTTGAAATTGAATTTTGATATTGGTGAATGATGATGCAATGCATGCATTTTGTTTGGAAAGAATGGGCATTTTGCCAATATGAGATGTATGTATGTTTAGGATTTTTTTTTTGAAAAGTGGGACGGATTTTTCCTCCCGTTGTATGTAAGATGGATGATATGCATGTGTGCATTTTTTTTTTTTGAAAATGGGACGGAGTTTTTACTTCCGTAGGAATGCATCCTCTTTTTTTTTTTTTTTTTTTGATGAATGCATTGGGACTTGCAAATTGTTTTCTTTCATGCGAGAAAAATGGGGCTATGCTCATTGTATCTTTGTTATCTTTGTCGAATTTTTTTTTTAATGTAAATGCAAAGGCAATCTTTTGACATTTTCTCTCCTTTTTTTTTTTTTTACGGGCGGAAACCGTTTTGTGACGGAGCAGCGAACAAGATGAAGACTCGAGGATCGGTGGAGTCTGTGATTGACTTGTGGGATCGGCTTAGAATGCGGGCCGAGGAGCTTTGCCGAGTCAGACGGATCGTTGTCGAGACGGGGCTCTGGGAGTTTGTCGAGTGCTTGAGGGGGCTGGTCAAGTTCCCTAAGAGCAAGGGCTTGATGTTTGCTCTAGCGCGGCATTGGTGGGATGCGACCCACACATTCCACTTCTTCGGGGCGAGGCGGCTGTTACGCCTTCGGCTATGCTGCGATCACGGAGTACGTCGCTTTAATGGACGCGGCATTGAGTGGAGAGATGGCTACGGTGACGCGGACTGCGGGACCTTCTTGGATTTTCCCCTATTCCCAAAAAGGGGATGGGGATGGAGTATGCCGTGGTCTTCGGCAAGATCGTGGAGACCATCGCGAGTTACTGAGTTTGGGGAGGATAGGTTTAGCGCCGAAGCGGTGCTAGGTCCTTCTGTGGTTTGCTTTCTCGAGCACGCTCTTTGGGCATGCTTGAGGACGGCGGTCTTTGCCTTCTTGAGGTCCTTGGAGGACATGGAGACGGTTGGAGATATTTCTGAGGGGAGGCCGGGTGGTGTTGTACTTCGCTCTTGATAGATACGGCCCAGGAAGAGGCTGTGAGCTCCCTGTCTTGCTTCGAGTTTGCTCACGGAGGTATAAGCTCTCTTTTTGCTTTCCCTCTTTCCTTTGAGCACGCACTTTTATTTGCCTTTGGATTGATTGGATTTTTACCTTTCGCGGTATGGGCGTTGGAGTTTTCCACGTCACGGTGTGGAAGCGGCTGAGGCGTACGTCGGGCGTATCCGGCCATGCGGTCTTGGTCCAAGCATGCCGGGAAAGATAAGCTCCGGGCGTACGACTCTCGGGTACGCGGATTGCCTTCCTTTGACGGAGGCCGAGACGGATGAGGGGATGATATTCTTCCCACAGGATCGCTTTGAGGTAGCGCGGTGAAGGCGGCGAGATACGGGCCGGTGCGGCGGAGGATTTTGAGGGCACGACTTGCGACGTCTACTATCAGGAGAGAGGGTGACGCGTCGGCATGGCGTGAACTCGCCATTGTTGAGGACACCGGTGGAGCCTCCCGCCGATATGATGCACCCGAGTGATCGGTCCGTGACTGGGATGATTACGAAGCGGTCGGCACTTCTCGGACTTCGTGGCGATCGAGCCATATGCGACGTTCGTCTTGAGGAGGCGAGGATGCCTCGGGTTTTGGAGAGGAGGGGCTTGGGATCCGCGGTACCCTCGGACGGATTTTCTTACATCCCGGGATGGGGTCCGATTGAGGGTGCGAGATCCCTCGGCCGAGCGGCTTCCACGAGCTTTCCGGCCTCGTCAGGGTATGAAGGTATGGCTTCACCTTTTCCCCTTCTTTTCTTTCTTTTGTTTCATCATCTCTAGCATCACTTCTTTTTTTTTTTTTTTTTTTTGGCGCTTTTGCTTTTGTGCGGTTTTCGGAGGTGGTCGTCGAGACACGCGAAGCAAGTGATCGAGAGCAGAGGTTCATACGGAGGATGGTTGCTTGCGGGGCACCTCGAGGCTAGGGCGAGGAGACCACGGCCGGCACTGTCCAGACGGGAGGCTTCTCCTATTCCCTCGGAGACTTCTTCCGAGACCCCTCTTTCTCCTCTCATTGATCACCGCGCAGCCTTTGCCTTCGGATCACGTCATTCTTGGGGATCCGCACGGGCGGGGACACGTGCGCGGCATGGTGGGTCGTCTCCGTATGTTCAGGGAGTCGGACGCCTTCACCTTCGGATTCGATTTCTTCGGGGATGCGGGTTTACCCTATCGAGTGTGCCGGTTGGTCCCGGCGAGCCTCTTTACGGAGATGAGGACGATTCGAGCCCGAGACTTTCGGGGCTCTGACGAGGCGGGCCCGAGTCGCAAGAGGGCCGGGGAGACATCGGGTGCTGGAGACTCCGATTGATTTTTTTTTTTTGAGATTTAGATTTGTACAGATCATGCACATTTTTTTTTTGATGTAATAATTTAGGGTTTTATTTATGTTTGTTTGTGTTTTGTTTTTTTTTATGCACACTTCCTTTTTTTTTTTGGAATGTAATAATTTAGGATTTTATTTTATGAATGCAATGCAATGCAGTATGAATGCAGTGTTGCATGAGCCTTGGTTTTTTTTTTTTGCAAGGGTGTTTGGTATATGGGTGGTTTGGGGAGGTTTTTGCACAAGTTTCGAGCAACGGGACGGAATATTCCCTTTTTGGTGTAGCGGCTTGGGTCATTGCAGATTTTTCTGGGAAGCAATCCCATCCGCGCGGAGGAATCACGGCATCGACGGTGTCCTTTAATTTTGGTCCAGACCTGGTCTTGCTTTATTTCAAATTCAAATATCCTCTTCAACCTCCAGTCCAAACAACCATTTTCGGGGAGGAAGAGAGAAAAAACCATGGAAAGCCTTAGAAAAGCTCCCTCAAAATTGTCCCAAGAGTCCCAAATGTCATTTTTCAACAAGTTCAAGGATTGGTCAGGAAATTATGCATGAGAGAAGGTCTTTCTTTGAAGAACGGTACAAGGTACGATGCTTGTGGTCTCTCAAAGAATTTGTTCCGGATTATGACCTCTTAAGGGCTTCTTCTTCGTTTTGGGATACTAGAAGGCATGTCTTTTGCCTTTCCTTCAACGAGATTATTCCATTGTGGAAGAATTTCGGGCCTTGCTTGGAGGTCGGAGGTGGAGGAGATAGCAATTCCTTTGTCAGGAGGAGCTTCTTTTGTTGACAAGTTGTGCAACCTTCTTCATCTTTCCGGAGGAAGCACGAGGCATGATCCGCGGTCCCGACCATTTTGATATTTCCGGTCTTCCCGACAGATTTAGGGGCTTAGGCTTGGTGGATGACGCCTATTGGGATGCCTTTGCACTTTGCATGTTCGGCACTTTGTTCATGGTCTATTCCTTTGGGATGCGCCATCGGTCTTTGCTAGATGTTGTCGTTCGGCTGTCGCACAGGCGGGGATGTCGTTCCTTTGATTTTGGGAGAGACTTTTCATGCTCTTGATAGTTAGCTACCGAAGACGGTATATGCACGGGGCGGCCCGTTCCTCTTGACCACTGTGGGCGATGGAGCGTTTGGGGGTTCTTCGGGAAACCTACGATATGATCAAGCCTTGGACATTTGCCGGGAGAGGTGTTGATGTAGATTTTGATGATCGGGGCTCGTGGGCACGTTGGATGGCGGGTCGCGGGCCCAGAAGATATCGAGATGGTTGGTGCCTCATTGGCGGGTGGAGACTCGCGAGTGCTTCGGGGACGGGTCCCATGTGGTTATGCTTAGGGGCTTTCTCGGTCCGGTTTCTACATTAGGCTCTGGTCCTTAGGCGGTTTGGCTTGGAGCGGAGTTCCTTTGGAGGGCTTTGATGATGTAGCTACCGGGGTGGTGGCTCCTGTTTCCATGGATGATCCCTCGGTGTTTCCATTTCTTTCCCGAGTATGGAGGTACGATGCCTTTCCTCCTCGGGTCATTCTCGAGCGTCCGAGACCGGTGTTCACGACCACTTGGTACTGGATTGAGTACGAGGGGCATGCAGGAGAGACTCGGGTGGCTATTTTGAGACGGCGTGAGGCCATTGTAGGTGCGGAGGACCGGTGTTTCGAGAGGAGGAGGGCCGAGGCGAGGGCCAACCCTCATGGCCGGAGCGGAGGACGCGTGGCCGATTATGAGGCTTACGTCGAGACGGGAGAGGAGGGCTCCTATGTTATCGGCTAGGTTACGGGAGATGAGGGATGACGCTAGGGCTACTAAGGCCACGACAGAGGCCGGTTTGATAGACCCTGTTCCTATACCGAGCTTGGTAGGAGGAATACCGACATTTTTCCGGTTCGAAGAGAAAGACTCGGAGGGGAAGAAGAAGAAGGGAGAGGCCGATGCGAGTGGCTTGGAGTGACTACGAGGTTTCCAAGTATCCCTTTCTTGCCATGACGGACACATTAGTTTGATTATGTATCTTAGTTTTCTTTTAGCGAGGTTGCCGGTTGTAGGAATGAATCGGGCTTAGACTCATCAAAGAGCTTTTAACTTGTAATGAATATTTGAATTGCTTTAGAGTTTTTCGAGACGCTTTCATGGTCGATCAATTGTATTGATGCCAAAGTATGGCTTTTATTTGTGCTTTAGACCGAACCGTTTCATTTGCCTACGTTCCCCTCATTTTGAGGAGCTCGGGTCTTCGTAGTTCAAGCTTTGGTGAACTCTTTTTTGTTTTTTTTTTTTTTTTTTTTTTTTTTTTGGTGCAACCTGTTTTTTACCTAGGCCGCCCTTTTCGGGTTTCTAACCTAGTTGGGTATTACTCTTTTAGCACTCTTTTTTTTTGTTTTTTTGTTGTTTTTTTTTTTGTTTTTTTTTTTTTTTGGTGCAACCTGTTTTTTTTACCTAGGCCGCCCTTCTCGGGTTTCTAACCTAGTTGGGTATTACTCTTTTAGCACTCTTTTTTTTTTTGTGTTTGTTTTTTTGTTGTTTTTTTGTTTTGTTTTTTTTTTTTTTTTTTACGCGTAGTATACGCGCGGCTTGTCACCATTCACTTTGGGTGTACGAAAGGGATTCCCGTCGAGGTCCGCAAGTTGCATGGCTCCTCCGGAGAAGATCTTACGGACGACATATGGCCCGACCCATACAGGCTCCCATTTGCGAGAGGGTTGATACGGGTAGGGGCTTTTCTTTTAGAACGAGATCACCTTCTCGGATCTCCCGATGCTTTACTTTCTTGTCGAAGGCTCTGGCCATTCTTCCTTGGTAGGCCCGGATGTGTTCCATGGCCTTCGGTCGGCGTTCGTCTAGTAGGGCCAATTCGTCATGGCGACTCTGGAGCCATTCGACCTCGTTGATCGGCTTTCCCGGCGGTATACGGAGCGAGGTATTTCCGGCTCGATTGGGAGTACGGCTTCCATTCCGTATGTGAGGGCAAAAGGTGTTTCCCCGATTGCCGTTACGGCGATGTTACGTAGCCCCGAGTGCCGGGTGTAACTTCTCGGGCCAATCTACGCCTTGGACGGCCATTTTCCGGATGATATTTTCGAGTCTTGTTTCTTTGCTTGACGGCTCCGTTGGTTTGGGGCTGTAGGGTGATGACTTGTGACGGGTTATTCGGAATTTTGCCGGCAACTGTCACATTCCCCTTGAAGTGGGATCCATTATACGAAATGATTTCGGCCGGCAACCCGTATCTGCACATGATGTTTTCTTTGATGAAGAGGGCAACTTTCTTTGAATTGAGGATTTTGTAGGATTTTGCGAGCATCCTTTCCACTTCCTTCGAAGAAATGACCAATCTGCGTCTCTTTAGGCTCTTCCGCGGTTCCCAAATTCACATTCGTCAAAATCTCTTCGGCGGCTTGGGCTCGATTCTCCTCTTCCGGACAACACCTTAAAGATTTTTTTTTTGTTGTTTGATTTTTTTTTTTGTTTAATGTGTCTGCTTCTTTATCTAATGAATTATTATTAAAAAAAAAAATTTTTATTAATTAATTCATCATTAGTTTAAGTGGCAATCAAGGGATACTCGAAAGGTTCGTCATTTCATTGAAGACGAAGGGAATACAACGCTTGCTACGGACTCGTAGTCTTCGGGCGTAAGGCCATCGGACGACCCTAGAGACTCGATCTTAACGAGAGAGGCGGGAGGACTTGTCCTAGATTGACACTGAGGACGGGGTACCAATCCAAGCTTGGTGATCATTTCCTCCTTAGTCGCGGACGGGCACGAGAGGTTTTCCCAATTTTTAGCGGCTTTCTTTGTTGGTGGCCTCATGACTCGGGAGCTGTCTTGTTTTTGTTTTCCCTTCTCAATTCTGCTATCATCTCTTGGACCGAGCCGAGATCAATCAGTGCGGCACTGGACTTCTTCTTCGAACAATTCTTTGCATAACCGAGACCATCCCAATCATCGAGGGAAATTCCGTGGCCTTAGCTTTTGGCAGCCTTGTCAATTCGAACTCGGGTTTCGGGTCTCCTGGGCGTAGGAATAGTGGTTGTGAGCTTCTCGAGGCTGTTCCACCGGAGTCGGGCACGCCTGCGAAGGTATACTCACTCTTCGTGGTAGTGGTAGCCCCGGGTATCTTGGGTAGGTCCGGGAACATTCTACGGACCGGGTTAGCCTTGGTTCCTACGAACTTGTTGAGGCTATCCTGTAGCTTTAGCCATCTGCCTTAGGAGTGGGCTCTGTGATGTTTCTGGTTGTGTGGGACCCTTTACAAAGTAGTCGGCCAAATTAGGAGTGAAGGGGAGAGATTTGGGATTGTCGTAGGGACCTTTCTGTGGCGGCTTCAAATCTTTTTCCCTTTGCGGTGTCGGCTGGGGAGGCCTCATATCCCGGGCCGTGGCGAGTATTTTGTCCTTTTACTTCGATGAGTTTGAAAGTTCCTTGTTGGCGCTTCCCCGGACCGAGGCCGGGTAGATAGCTCATTTTTCTCATCATTTTCAAGGCGGTGGGATTTTATCCCGAGTGACCGTCGAGATCTATGTTGCACACTTGGGCCTTGGGAGGCTCGGCCGTGAAGCCCGTTAGCATGTGACCTTCCTCATCATGTTTGATTTCAGAATAGGTATTCCGCCCGTATCTGTGCCCTCTAAAGTGACTAAATCCCCGTAAATGGTCGTCGGATCCCCATTCGAGGCGAATTTCACACCTTTGGTGGAGGCTTGAGGCGACCCCTTTGACTTGGTGCGGCCAAGGTCTTCCCAGCGAGGGCATTGAAAGTAATCGGGATGTCGATAACCTGGAATTCCACAGGTATCAATTTATGTCCAAACCGAGAGGTCTAAAGTAGCAACTCAGGAATTTGCTCGGGATGTTGAGTCGTAAGCTTTGTTGTGAGAGAAGAAGGCTTCAAGTCCGTAGTCTTGATATCAAGCAAGCTCATGATCTTTGCTGGAAGAATGTTCATTCCGGACCCATTATCAACCAGGACCCGAGGAGGCGTCGTTCATCCAGTGAATTTGTGATGAAGAGAGGCTCATTATGATCGGCCCCAAATTGAGGGAGGTCGAGATACGTGAAAGTGATTATGTTCCCGTAGTGGATGTTTCCAATCAGGCATGTACCACATCATCGGGAGTAGCATCAATAGGCACGAGTGCGAGCCGGGCTTTCTTCCGGCTTCGGCTTATGGGGATAAGACGAAGTGAGTAGAGACCGAGAGGGAAATGTTGGCTGTGTTTGCTTCAACGGGTGAGCACGGGATCCTCTTTTTCGAGTGCAGGTTTGTTTGTCTTAGCATAGGGGCGGCGATCTTCTTTTGGTGCTTGATCTGTGGCCTTCTTATACGCCTTGGGATTTCCTTGGAAGATACGCCGAGATCGGGTTAACGATTAACTTCCTCATCGGTCGTCTCTTGACTAGATTTCTTCAACGCCGCCAACGTTAACGGGGGAGCCCTTTTGGCTATTGGCCATTGGTTACAGCGGAGCACGGCAACGGTGCGGGGTTGAGCTTGAGCCGTATTGGCCTCTTCTGGGCGGCCCTTATGCGCTTCCCAAGTTACCGGCTTCGAGTGCAGGGTTGTGTTGTTGCCCCTTGGATGGCCCGCGAGCTAGGGCGTCCTCCGATTCACTCTCATGGCCGGCCTTGCTCATTGTTATCATGCAACAAGAGTCGCTATTGTCGGGGCTTGGCGGTTTGCGATTTCTTCCCGGTATAGTGTAGCCATTCTTGTTCCTTTACGTAATATTCGAGTGGAGATGATTATAGCATTACGTGTGGGAGGAGCGTCGGGTATCATGCCGGTTTCAGGACTTCTACGAGAGCCGAAATACATTAGGAAAGTGATTTCCTCTCGGGTCACCTTGACAAGAATTGTTACTTTGCTTTCGGGCGGGTTTGATCGACAATAGTGATTTTCTCATTGGAGAGGATGGGAGTCGATCTCCCTCTTTCTAGCGAGATCTTCAACTATTCGCTTAGACGGGATACCCGAAAACCCTTTCCCCAAAGCATGGTAGGCGGTGTTGAATTCTAAGACATCCACGTGCTCGGATCCATGAAACTTCATGGCCTTCATGTCCTCGGTCTCGTATTCGTCTTCCGAAGTTTCTTCGTTGTCGCTTCTTGATAACCGGCCATTGTGCACGGCTCCCATGGGCTCATTTACGGCATGATTGTTCCAGTTGTTTCCGGATCGGGGCCTCGATCGACTCTTCGCTCTCGTCATCATCATCGTCATCGTCATCATCGTAATCGTCTTCCCATACCACGGGGATATCGGGCGAGAGAGAGCGACGGTCAAATCTGTTAGGGGAAGAGGGTGCGTGCGGCCGCGAAGTCGTCATATGCTCCCATTCCCGGAAGTGATGGTAGCTGCGATTCGGCTTCTCCTCCCGAAATTGCGGGGGAAGAGTGAGAGGGCGGCACATATTTGACGCCCGGGTAGGATATAGAAGGAATCCTCCTCTTCGATTCTTCACTTTGTTCTCGGGATCATATTCGGGCTCTCCCAAAGCCAATTTGCGAAGTGTACTAGCTCCGGATGCTCTTCGGCCTCTTCTTTGATAAGCCCCGATACAGTGCCCGCCGGAAGCTTTCTTGTTCGATTCTTCTCGATTGTTCTAACCATCTTGTGTAAATGGTTCTTTCATGTTACGGCGGAACGGCCCCGGTTCTTCGGTATCGGTTTTCCCTTTATCCGAGAAATAGCGGGCCTCGTATTCTTGCAAGGAGTCTCGACATGAGACCAAGATGGGTTGATTCGTTCGATATCCTCGAGGCGAGGGGAATCCGAATCGGGATCCTCGACGAGATTGGCCACGGGTATTTGGGGACCTTCATCGGCATCTTCTGGGCGTGTGAAGATTCTCCGCATTCAATCATATTCACACGATTATGGTTCCGTGGCGGCGGATTTTGGCTTGTGTTAGGCCCTTCGGGGCCTTCCAACTTTCCTTGCTCTATTAGCCCCTGGATTGCCTTTTGAGTGAAGCGGTATCGATCGGATGTCCGTGAGCTTGATGAAAGGCACAATACTTTGTAGTATCCACGGGAGCATTCGGATTTACGGGTTGGAAATTCTCCAAAGGCCGCAGCAAGCCTTCTTTTACCGAGTCCCTAAAGATGTCATTCGGGGGCATCCCAAAGTTTTCGAGATTCATGACCCGTGGTGCAGGCTCATTTGGTTTCTGGGAGCAAAAGGAGTCGTGTTATTACATTCTGTCCCGCATAGTTAATCGTCTCTTTGCCTTTGGCGGGAAGCGAGGCGATGTTTGCGGGAGGAGCCCGATATACGTGGCGGAGTGCGGCGGTAGGTTGCGGTGTAGGCCTTTTCAAACTTAGGCTGCGAGTTAACCATGGCCCGCAAGTACGAGTATGGGAAGTGGCGAGGAGGCTCTCGGATGTGGTTTCAAGCATGGTGGAAGATGTCAGTTGTTCCTCTTCGGAAGGAGGGATGGCCATTTCACGAGTTTCGGATTCCACCGCTTGTAAAAGTCCCCAACATTCTCATCGGGGCCGCACTTGTTGTTTGTAGGTCAACCCTATTTGTTTCCCATTCCAAGTTGGCCTTATATTTTTACGTGAAGGCATTGGTAATCTGGTCCCATGTAGCCACGGCCGGGTTTCAAACGGAAGAACCACTTCAAGGCACTTTGGACTTCAAGGATAGGCGAAATAGTCGGCTAGCTGGCGATTGGTACATCCTTTGGCTTTCATCGCCAAGGTATACGTGTCCAAATGGGTTTTCGGACATGCGGTTCCATCAAAGAGATCCAGATTTGGCATCACGAATTTGTGGGCGGGGAACAATGGAGTCAGTGCACGTAGGCGGAAGGCGGGCTTTTGGCGATCGGTTCGGCAATCTGCGCTTTCATTTCCTTGTGTTGTTCCATGAACCGGGCCGGATGAGGGTCTTGTGGCGGAACCATGGCATTCAAGCTAGTGGCTGAGCTAGAGAGAGGAACTACCACTGGAGCGGGCGGGTGGAGAGGAACGGCCGGTCGGGGACGTAGGTGAAAACTTTGTCTGGGGTGAGTTACCACAGGGAGCATGAGTAGGAGCACTGAGCAAAAGGGTAGAACCTTGCGGCTTCTTGTGGATTTTCAAGCGGCAAAGTAGGTGGGGGCAGCCCCGATGTAGCCGGATAACTTGGATTTCAGTGGGGCCGTAAGTAGGCTTGAGTGCGGGGCTTGTCCGGATTGTTGAATTGCATGGTTTGCTTGTGGTGAAGGTGTGTAACCCGGAGAATGCTGCGGTCTGGTGATTCGAGATGACACGGGATGGAGGCTTGGTAACCCGTAGAAGTCGAGTGAGGAATGGATTTGTGTGAGGAGCTTGGTGAACTAGTGCTGTTACGAGGAGGGGCTCCTGACGTGGTCCCGAGAACCAAGTTGTGGCGGCATTCCGAGCTGTAGGCACATTCTTTGTGAAGGTCCGGATTGATCGGTTCCGAGCGAGGAGGGATCCCGATCAGGCTGTGGCATTCCGAGATAGCCCCAACCATGAGAAGACATTCCGTGCGATTTTGCCCCCAGCTGATTTGTGCCGTCGGGCTGCATGGATCCGGTGGTGCGTGGTTGGGGAGGCTGGGCGACCCGAAAATCGAGGAGCATGGGTTACGGTAGTGGCACCATAGGAGGTGGGTGGCGGCATCTGGTGTAATCGGGCGGCCGAGAGTGGGGTTGGCATCCTCGTCTTCTTCCACGGTGAAGGTGCCATCCGGATTGAGGCCGGCGGCCAGACCGTGACTCTTAATAGCCTCCGTAAAAATTTGTTTAGTTTGTGCTTCTGTCGTAACCTCATACGTTACGCTAACCGATTCCACTTGTTGCTCTGTACGAGGGGTCCCGGGAGGCGGAGTGACGTTATCCCCATCATTACCGGGCGATGCGAGACATTACGAAACCGGAGTCGGAACAAACGGCGAAGGCGATGACGCGCTTGACTCTTCCCAGCGATCAAACGGTGACCGGTGCCCGAAACCAAGCTTTGTGCGGAGGCTGCGGGAAAGGACATGAAGGTTCGGATGTGCAGGAATGGAAGGAGGGTAGGTGTTTGGGCTTTTGGCTCATGCAACATGCGGTTATTTGTTCACGTTTACTTAAAACATGTTTTATTAACCTAATCGGTTGGAAAAGATTGCTCTTCTTTTCGCAAACTACTCGATTCTGGATCGGTGGGCCCCGTCACTACGTCTATAAGCCCCTCGTATTCCACCTGTATTTCGACCTCCCGGGGTGGACGGCCCGGGCGAGGGTCCTATAGGGCAAGCGGGTCCCACCGACCGAAAGAAAAACGATCCTAAAAGTCGGCGGGTAATCGAGTCTTAACGAGCATTCGATGTAAATTACGGATAAAGCTGACGTCGAAAGTCAAGATCATGTCCGAGGGCTCGACAAAAAGTCGGCATGATTTGGACCGATAAGCGTCCAAGATTGATCTTGACTTGTCGTCGCTAAGCCGTAATTAGGCATGGAATAGTCATTAATCACGATGACTCGGTGTCAATGCTGGGAGTCAGGTGTATAATTTGTGCCGCCGAGCCGAAGTCAAGGCGCCGGTCAATATCTTGGTCAAAGTCTGCGGCGGAAAACCGGCGAGAACTTCGACCGATTAGCGACGATTAGGGACCCGAGAGATATTGAGTCGGTATGCCGACAAAGGCTTGAAAGGAAAGGTCTATACACGGACGGGGCATGACACGGACCGGACTAAAAACCAACCGGGTCTCGGACAAAGTGTGTCACGGACAAGTGCATGGTCGACACGAGGCTCCATGGGATGTTTGGGTAGTCCTGTGCTCATCCGAGAGGCGTAATAAGACCAAACGGACCGCGACAAGGATTTCCCGGGTTAAGGACGTAGTGTGCAGTGTACGGTCACGTGCGCGTAGTGTGCAAGCAGTCTATATTCTTTTTCTGAGTAAAATAGAGATTTTTTTATGTGTCTTAAAAATATGATGCATGATTTTCTTAATTTTTTTTTTTTTGAAAAATTTTTTTTTTGAATTTTTTTTTATGAGCACATAAGCACGTAAGCATGAAAATTCCGACAGTTAGGGACATTATTCCGACAGTCAAAAATTTTGACTTTCTCCGAGGCGGCCAAAACAACATGAAAACTGTGCAAAAATCAACACACACACAAAAATGATTTTCGAAGCCGGGACGGAAGCTTGACCCTCAAAAGCTTTTTTTTTTTGAAAACGGTGATACCGGTACGTGGGATTGTTAGACCACAATTTATCCCCGACTCGTGTTAGGAGGCGATAACGGGAAATTTAGTGGTTTCCACCAATATACCGAATACCATTTTTTATTAAAAAGCTTCATCCCCAGCGGAGTCGCCACTGTAACGATGTGTTGCCTTTTTTCGCGGGAAAAATTCGATTTTCGCGTTTCTTTGAAAAACCAAATAAAACCGGAAAAAACGGAGTCGCCACGCCATTTTAATTTTGAAGGGCCAAAACTTTGAAAAAAGCCCGAGATCAGAGATTTAGGTTCGGAGGTCATGTTACGCGTCGGGAAGGACGTTAGTGTGCACCCGACGCGCCTCGTAAAACGAGTCTTCCAAGCTGAAAATCATTTGTGTGTGTGTGTGTGTGTTTTTTGGCCAAAATAAGTTGAAACTGGAAAAAGTAAAAATTGGGATGTCTTTTTAAGACTTTAAACTGATCCCATGATTTTTCGGAGAATTTTTGGTTTGAGATTTGGTACTCAAAAAACCCTTTGAAGTTGAGAAGTCACTTCTGCCAGAAGAAAATGGCAGCAGACACCTGATTTTGAAATGGATTCAAGGGTCCTAAAACTTCATAATCTGGATGAACTCAGAGAATGAAAGTTTCTCTAGACTCCTTGAATAAACTTTGTGTGAAAGAAATTTCCATTTTGGAGAAGATTTGAGGGGTCAAAACCTTCTGGAAACCTCAGATATGAGATCTGGATTCCCAGAAGCTGATGAACTAGCCTCTGAAAGAAAAATTGAAAAGAGGAGTTTTACTCACCCAAAAAATAAGGTAAAAATATGTCTGGAAATCTCTGGATGTTGTCTACAAAAAGTGTTTTGTAGTCAACACCAAATTCCAAGTTCATCTGTGTCCAAAAATTAAGACCATGGACTGAGGTCTGAGAAATTTGCTACTGGACAGCAACTTCTCAAGAAAGAAAATATGATTTTAAGGGGGGTTTTGCATCCATGCTTGTCCCCATTTCCCTAGGTTTTGGTTAGTGATCACTAGACATTTTAGTGGTGAATCAACTATACCAAACCATCCTTGGGGTACATTAGGACTAAGCATTTCATTTGCTTGGGGAGGGGGATTTTACCCTTTGAAATCAAGATTTAGTGCTTGAAAATGGTTTTTTAGGGTTTTGAAAGTGCATTTTTGCAAGTAAGAAAGAAAAGCTTTGAAAATAATGTTGATCTTTGTAGAAGATCATCCATGGAGATGGTCTTCCATGGTGATCTTCTTAGATCTAGAGAAAGAAGATGAAAGAACTACATTTTGTAGTTTGAAGATGCATGCATGGATGAGATTTAGGGTTAGGAAGAGGAGGGTTTACCAATCTTCCTTGTGTTCTTGAGTGTTTGGCTTGAGTGTATGAGTGTTTAGGGCTTGAATATGAGAGTGAGTGTATGAGTATGAGTTGGGAAAGATTGGAGAGAAAAAGGTGACAATTCTTGAGAATTCTCACTGTTTTCTCTCTATATTTCGCCAGAGGTTCGTTGCATTTGTGTTCTTCCTTCCTTATTTCTGTGACTGGAGGGCTCAATTTATAGCCCTCTGAAAATGCATACTTATCCGCGCGGACAAGGTCAGTAGGCGTGCAATCGTTCATTAATTACGGCTCCGGCCTTGGACAGGGAAGAATAAAAATTCAAAAAACCAAATTAACGGCCGCTTTTGTGTTTCCAAATTTTCTATTTATGGTTTTATTCTTTTGTTTTGCTTTTTAAGATGCTTTTCTTGGTTTAACTTCATTTGGCAATGCCCATTCTACCCTCCCTTTGTTAGAAATGTTAGGATAGTTAGGAATTGTTAGAAATGTTATAACTTTCGTTAATTTTATAACGAAAATTCTAACAAGCTCAAATTGGAGCACTTACACCTGTGGGTGCGGCAACAGTGGCAGTGGTTGGGGGAATGGTTTCAGGGGGTATTGGGTAATTGTTATCAATGAAATTGTGAAGGTCCAGTCCTATGAGGGTAGCTTCGATTTGAAGCTTCCAGGCGATGTAATTTGTGTTGGTGAGTTTGAGAACATGGGTGAGAGAGACGGCAATGAGGGGTTGGGTGGGCTGGGCAGTGTTGGGAATGAGGGTGAGATCAGTGGTTGCCATGGCTGGTAGTGGCGGCAACTATGGGTATTAGGGTTTTAACCGTGAAGCTCTGATACCATGATAACAGAAGGTTGACAGAGAAAATATGTGAAAGGATTCATCTATTATGAATAATAATAGAGAGTATATATACATGTACAAGAGTCCTATTCTAGGTATAAGATTACAATGAATAATTATCTAAATATACCAAGATATATACAATGTAAATAGGGAAAGGATATATTCTAAGTGGGAGAGAGATCAGGAGGATCTTTATCATTATCACATAAATATAACAACAATATGAAAACGGGAAATTTATATTTCGTTGAACAATTTGCAACACAATTACTGAAATTTATATTTCGTTGCAAATTGATGCAAAACCTAACAAGGTGTTAAATTATTATTTCTTACAAAATCAAAATCATGTGTCATTCACATGATTTAAATGGGATGTTGGTCAATACACAACCACCAAGCCACCATCATCAATCACGAGATAAGTGCCTATTTTGTCCCTAATCTTTAGCCACTTTTTCTTGTTGGTCTGAAATGTATACTCTCTCCGTCCCGGCCCAAAAGGCAAAGTTTGTGCCTCGCACGCAAATTAAGGAAAGTGATGTAGGAAAGAGAAAAAGTGTAAATGTTGTGAGTATGAAAAATTAAATAGGAGAGAGAATGAGTGAGAGCAATAGTTAGGAGAGAGAATGTTGTGAGTGTAAAAGTAAAGTAGGAGAGAGAATGAGTGGGTAGAATAGTAATAAAAACTTTCCTTTTTGGGAAAGTGCCATTTTAAATGGGACACCCAAAAAGGAAATTTGTGGCTTTTCGGCCGGGACGGAGGGAGTATTTTTTTTCGTTTTCCCCATTAAGCTCGTGATTTTTTGTTGATGTCGTACTTATGTCAGTGTTCCGTCCATTACACCGTTAAATGGTGCATATATGGCATGTTGACTCATTAAAATGCTGATTTGACCTTAAATGTTGATAAAGTTGGTTGAGCTGAAAGAAGTAAGGGGTGAAAGTGTTTATTTTTAAAGTTGTTGGTCTAAATAGTTCAAGTATAAAAAGTTAAATTAGTATTTAAAATTAACAACAAATATTTTCTATTATCTTTCAACACAAATAAAAAATTATATTATAATAATATTTTTTGAGTAGATAATAATAATAATAACTAAAATGCAAAAAAAATCAACATTAAACTGTAACCTACACAAACAAATATTATTTACACAATTTATAAATATTTATATTAATAACTTTTTAATAGAATTTATACTTACAATTCCAAATAAAAATAGAATTAAAATTTATATTAACTAAAAATCATGATTATTAATTTTTAATTAAGATACTTTTTTGAAACAAATTTTTAATTAAGATACTTTTTTGAAACAAATTTTTAATTAAGATATATATCAACTTTTAAATTATGACATTATCTGTTGTCATTTAATTTGAAACAATCCACCACCGTCTATCCACCACTGTCTCTAACACCAACTGCCCACCATCACCGTCCCTAATACCAATTGTGCACCACTACCATCTACAACACCAACTTCTAACAACGCCATCTCCAAACACAACAGTGCCAGATCCAAAACCAAAATCGAAAAATTGGATATAGTTGACAATTGCGAGTCGTGTAGTAAAATTAAACAAAGTGAAAACAGAATTAAATCCCAATGAGGTTGTTCAGTTCAATTTCATAGTAAAATTAAACAATTCGAGACCGAGAGGGTGACAGCTTGGGATGAAGGGGTCATGGCTTGGGGTATCAGAGAGATAAAGGACATGAGAGATGAAGGGCCAAAATGGATGAGGAAGGAAGAAAGGGGGCGACGACTTACTGGAGAAGGTGTTTGTGGTCGAATCTGGGTTTTCTGATCTAGAACCGAATATGTTGTTGTGGTGTGGCGAAGCTTGGGATGGCCGGATGGGGTGGAGGAAAATGAGGGATATGAGAAGAAGGAAAAGGTGGATGAAAGGATCGGGGTTGATGGCAAAGGCAGCAGTGGAGATCTTGAGAATACGACTTGGGTGAAAGGGTAAGTGGGAAGGGGGGAGAGGAGGTAGTTCCATTTTTTGTGAAGTTTTTTTTTTCTCTAGAGATTAGATCAAGTTAGGTGAGGAGTAGGGAGGGTTAACTAGGGGTCTCATTTGGAATATTGATTCTTCTTTTTTATTTTTTATCTTTTAGGATCACTAGTTTAATAAATAGCATTTTCAACCCTTGTACTTTCATGTCAACAAAATTCATTAATGTTCAATGTCAACTAAGAAAAATAGTGATGTAAGCATGCCACATGGACATTTTTAATGGGGAATAGACGGAACCTTGACGGAAGGACGACATCAAAAAAAAAATTCCGAGGTTAAGGCGGAAAACGAAATAAAATAAAATTGTATACTTATCTCCCATCAACCACAGTCAAACCATTACCAATCCACCACTGTTATTACGATCACCAATAAAGGGCACCAACAATAACCTAACTACAATATCAAAATAGAGCAATAGACCCACACCAACACCATCATTGTGTTTACTCAATAATTTCAGCAAAGAATTCTCCATGTGAATATTACTAAAAGAGACCAGAGAAGAAAAAACATGGTGGCATACATGGAGATCGTAGCCTATACATAATCTAATAGCATGAACATGTCATAGATAATCAGCGAAAGCTATAGAAATTATACCTCCAGCCATTGCTATGCGGGAATCGGCTTCGATCGACCGGCGCCGAGAACACCTTTGGGTTTCTAAACCTTAACTCTTCCTATGGTGATGGTACTATATTTCTGAAGGTGAGATGAAGAGCATTGTGTCCTATTTATAGTTCTTTGTCCATCACAAAGTTCACGGACACAATATTTGATTGAGAGAAATTCTCTCTTGATTGAGAGAAATTATCTCAATTTGGACTGAATATGTACATAGAAATGGACCACATTCAGAAATCAATTTCCCATATACAATAAGGAAAGGATTTCAATGAAATCAAATCCCTAAATCATGAACGGGAATATTGAAGATCCCTATAGTTACGGAAGAAATCCTTACATTCTCCCACTTGGTCCATTTAACCCCAACATGTCAAAAATTAATATATGAATCATGGCGATAGGTCCTCTTGTGGCGAGTATTATCTTCCATGTATTACAATATATTAAGCTTCTCGACACTAGCTCTTAACTTATGAATAAACTATATGTTTATTATGGGTCCATAAATAATGTTTTCTAAAATAAATTGTGCACAAAACCATATGAGAAAAATCAAACATCATAAGAGTTTCATTGAAATAGCGTACGTACAATGAAATATCACATTATGGAACCAAGTCCCATTCTTTCTACATGATCCTTGAACCCCTTTGGTGGCATGCCTTTAGTCAAAGGATCGGCAATCATCAACTCAGTGCTAACGTGCTCAATGACCACTTTATTTTCCTTAACACGTTCTCTAATGGCTAAGTACTTAATGTCGATATGCTTACTTCGACTACCACTTTTGTTGTTCTTAGCCATAAAAATAGCAGCTGAGTTGTCACAATATAATTTCAATGGCTTAGAAACTGAATCAATGATTCTAAGCCCGGACATGAAACTCTTCAACCATACACCGTGTGAGGTAGCCTCAAAACACGACACGAACTCGGCCTCCATAGTGGAAGTAGCAGTCAAGGACTGCTTCACGCTTCTCCAAGATATAGCTCCACTAGCTAACATGAAAACATATGTGGATGTTGATTTGCGAGAATCAACACAGCCGGTGAAATCTGAATCAGAGTAGCCAATCACCTCCAAATTATCGGTCCGTCTATACATGAGCATGTAACCCTTCGTTCCTTGAAGGTATCTCATGACCTTCTTTGCAGCTCTCCAGTGGTCAATTCCTGGGTTACTCTGATATCTCCCAAGCATCCCAACAACAAATGCAATGTCAGGTCTGGTGCAGACCTGAGCATACATAAGGCTTACAACAGCTGAAGCACATGGAATGTCTTTCATTCGTTCCCTTTCGAGCTCATTCTTGGGGCACTGGTCCAGGCTAAACTTGTCACCCTTCACAATGGGTGCTACACTAGGTGAACGGTCCTTCATCCGAAATCTCTCTAAAACTTTGTTGATATAGGTCTCCTGAGACAAACCTAATATGCCTCGAGATCTGTCTCTATAGATCTTAATGCCAATGACATAAGATGCCTCTCCCATATCCTTCATATCAAAGTTTTTCGAGAGAAATTGTTTCACATCGTATAGCAATCCTTTATCATTGGTTGCAAGCAAAATGTCATCCACATATAACACAAGGAAACAAATCTTGCTCCCACTAACCTTGAGGTATATGCATTGATCCATAGCGTTCTCTTCAAATCCAAATGAAGTGATGACGTTATGGAATTTTCTATACCATTGGCGGGAAGCTTGTTTCAGTCCATATATGGATTTATTAAGCTTACATACCAAATGCTCACCACTACTAGAGGAGAATACTTCAGGTTGTTTCATATAAACCTCTTTCTCTAGATCACCATTAAGGAAAGCCGTCTTCACGTCCATTTGATGTAGCTCTAAATCAAAATGGGCTACCAATGCCATAATTACTCGAAGGGAATCTTTATTAGATACAGGGGAAAAGGTTTCCGTGTAATCGATTCCTTCTCTTTGTGAGAATCCTTTGGCAACAAGTCTTGCCTTATGTCTCTCGATGTTGCCTTGTGAGTCTTTCTTTGTTTTGAAGACCCATTTACATCCAATGGCTTTTACACCATTTGGCAACTCGACGAGATCCCAGACTTTGTTAGTTGCCATAGATTCCATCTCATCTTTCATGGCATTGTACCATAAGCTTGAATCGTTAGAACTTATGGCTTGTGAAAATGTTTCAGGATCATTTTCGGCTCCAATATTGTAGTCACACTCTTGTAGATACACGACATAGTCACTAGGAATTGCTGACCTCCTTGCCCTCGTAGATCTTCTTAAAGCTGGATCAACATTATCTTGAGGAGCAGGATCATGTTGTTCAGCAGGTTCAACATTTTCATGTATTTGTTGAACTTCATCTACTATTGGATTATGATCAGCTTGTGGTGCTTCTTGAACTGGTTCTTCAACACGTGTTTGTTCTTGAGGAGTGTTGTTAACAATAATGACCGGTTCATAACTTGAAGTGGTACGTTGAGCATCAGAATGATCTTTCCTTTGATCAATGTCCAAGGATCGGTCGCTCCCACTAATCAAGTCATTCTCAAGAAATTTTGCATTTCTTGATTCCACAAATCTAGTGCTATGAGATGGACAATAAAATCTATACCCCTTAGACCTTTCGGCATATCCAACAAAATATCCACTTATGGTCCTCGGGTCCAACTTCTTTTCTTGTGGATTATATATTCTCACTTCAGACGGACATCCCCAAACACATACATGTTGCAAACTGGGTTTCCAACCTTTGAATATCTCAAAAGGCGTTTTTGGAATGGCCTTGGTTAGAACTCGGTTTAATATGTATGTAGCCGTCTTAAGTGCTTCGCTCCACAAGGATCGAGGAAGTTTGGAGCTTTCAATCATGCTTCGCACCATGTCCAATAGTGTTCGATTTCTTCTTTCAGCTACTTCATTTTGTTGTGGAGTACCTGGCATGGTATATTCTGGAACTATACCATTCTCTCGAAGAAATCTCGCAAATGGACCAGGTGCTTGTCCATTTTCAGTATATCTACCATAGTACTCTCCACCTCTATCTGATCTCACGATCTTAATTTGCTTGTCGCATTGTTTCTCTACTTCTGCTTTAAATACCTTAAAAGCATCAAGTGCTTCGTTCTTATTGTTAAGCAGGTAGAGATACATATATCGCGAGTAATCATCTATGAATGAGACAAAGTACTTGTCACAGTATGCATCCATGTCTGGACTACAAATATCTGTATGTATGATTTCAATAAACCTGAGCTTCTTCTGACACCCTTTTTTTGGCTTATTTGACATGTCAGTCTGCTTATCCTTAATGCAGGCTATACACGTCTCAAAGTCTGTAAAGTCTAAAGTACTAAGTACTCCATCGTTTACCAACTTTTTAATTCTATTAATGGAGATATGTCCCAATCTCCGGTGCCACAACATAGAAGAATAGTCATTCATAACACATCTTTTGGTACCAATATGAACGTGCATAGATGAGTGGTCATCATCATTTTTCAAATTTAAGTTAAAAAGACCATTAGACAAAATACCATTTCCAATAACATTAGATTTGAAAATTAAATCAAAACCACTTTCTGAAAAGTTAAAGGAATAACCATCTGATACAAGTCTAGAAACGGAAATTAAATTCCTAGAAAAACTGGGAATATAAAAGGTCTTTTCAAACTTAAATGAAAACCACTACTTAAAACTAAATTGCACGTTCCAACGGCCTCTACACATGAAGGCATCTCGATTTCCGAATAGACGCCGCATTCATTTCCCATCGGTTTCCGCAGTTTTGCAATCCCCGCAATGAAGTGGTAATGTGAATTGTAGAGCCCGAATCAATCCACCATGTATTATGATTTACAATAGTCATATTGGATTCATAACAAACAAAGGAAAGTTGAGTACCTTTCTTATCAAGCCAATTCTTGAACTTAGAACATTCCTTCTTAATGTGTCCCTTCTTTTTGCAAAAGAAGCACACGGGATCCTTCTTAATGTCCTTGTTGGAAGGGATTTTCCCTTTCCCTTGTCCTTGGCTTGACCATTCTTCTTGTTCTTTCCAACTGTAGTAAAATTCACACTCTCCTTTTCCTTAGCCTCCATAAGCAGCCTGCCCTCTTCCTGAACACACATGGTCATCAATTCATTGATTGTCCATTTATCCTTATGTGTGTTATAGGATATCTTAAATGGGCCATACTGGTGAGGTAAGGTGGAAAGAGCATAATGAACCAAGAAGACTTCCGACATCTCAACCTCTAATGCTTTTAGCTGAGCCGCTATATCCCTCATGCGCATGATATGATCACGCACACCCTTAATGCTATCGAGCCTTAGGGATGTAAACTCCATGATCGTGGTACTTGCCATTGCCTTATCCGAAGTGGCAACCGATCATCAACAGCCTTTAGTAATTCTTGAACCTTCTTGATATGCTCGATCGAACCCCTTATGCTCGAGATCTTAGTCTTTATGAAACTCACACAGAGACGATTAGATCGGTCCCATTTTTCATAAAGATCAACAGCATTCGGAAGGCTAGTTTCAGTAATTTGAGGGGGTTCATTCTTCCTTATGGCATAGTCAAGGTCCAACCATCCTAAATGAAGGAGAACTCTTTCCTTCCACACTTTGTAGTTATCCCCTTTGAGCTCGGGAACATCACATCTCATATCAGGGTAATCAACAGATTGAATAGCTGCAAATTAATTGTAAATGCTCATATTATTAATATTGAGGCTAGTGAAATATAGCATGATCTACCAATGTAAAAACATGCAAAACATGAACCTAGTGACATAAAACTTGCCTGTGGGCTAAAGTTCTAATTCAATTAGATTCATTTAACTTTATGATAAAACCATCAAAACTATGTTCCTTTTTCTAATCCCTGTGGGTAAATTAGAAAATATAGTTTGATATTTTACCCTAATTAATCATACATAATATAATAGAAATTCCTGTGGGATAAAATCTATTACATAAGGTATGATTATTTACAATTAAATGTTTATTTCAAATTGTGATCATATATCCATATATATAAATTTTAATCAGTTAAGGATGTTGTGGCTACTCCCTAATTAATTAAAATTGTATAGATCACATAAACATTAGTCAACTTTAAAACTTTATTATTGTATAAACTGTAGGCAATATTTTTATGAATTTGATTCAAATGTACTCAGTTTATCTCGCTTAAAATGGCCTGAATAAACAAACAACTATTAATTTATACAAGCCAAACAAAGTATACAAGTACATCAATATTCAAAAAAATCCAGTAATTAATCATAACATGCTTAAATTATAAAAATTGTATGTACACAATAAATCTATATATTTAAACATACAAGTATCAATTAAATAATTTCATCAAGCATGTAAATAAAGATCAAAATATGGATTAAAATATGTCAAGTAAAAATCATCTCAATCTCCATATACACGGTATCAATTCCTTTCTTTGCACAAAGTCAACCACTTACATTTCATCTATTAAATGAATTGATACAGACAGTGAGACAGACAGACACGGAGAGTAGTGACCTTTATAAAAAATAAATAAATAAATAAAACAGCAAAAGTGGCAGTCCTGTTTTCCTTTATTTTAATAAACAGACAAAACACATCAACAACTTCGTCTTCAACCTTGAGACGGGTCGTTTATGACCCGGTTAAAAACTCATGTTTCCATTAACCAAAATCAACAAACTATATATCAAAATGCTCAGAATTCGATTTCCTAATGATTCATAAGCATAAGTTTCAGAAATCATTATCAAAGTAAAATTTTTGAAATCACAGTTCGTTGCAAAAAAATAGAGCAAGACGGAGGTAAATAGGCTCTGATACCAAATGATAGATTATTTTCAGCCTATACATAATCTAATAGCATGAACATGTCATAGATAATCAGCGGAAGCTATAGAAATTATACCTCCAGCCATTGCTATGCGGGAATCAGCTTCGATCGACCGGCGCCGAGAACACCTTTGGGTTTCTAAACCTTAACTCTTCCTATGGTGATGGTACTATATTTCTGAAGGTGAGAGTAGGTTTGGTGACCCAATATGAAGAGCATTGTGTCCTATTTATAGCTCTTTGTCCATCACAAATTTCACGGACACAATATTTGATTGAGAGAAATTCTCTCTTGATTGAGAGAAATTATCTCAATTTGGACTGAATATGTACATAGAAATGGACCACATTCAGAAATCAATTTCCCATATACAATAAGGAAAGGATTTCAATGAAATCAAATCCCTAAATCATGAACGGGAATATTGAAGATCCCTATAGTTACGGAAGAAATCCTTACACTTGAAACCTAGAATTGCGCAAGGGTACAGTCGGTTGTAGAATATAAGAACTAAAGGCGTTAGTTAGAGGCAATTTTCGTTTGCCACTTAGAAACCGCCTATAGATGGCCTGGGTTGTAAGGTGTATAGGGTTGCCGATTGTTAGGTAAATATTAAAAAATAATATTTGAAAAGGCTTTCTCAAAAATAGCAAAATAATAACTATTAATAATAAATGCGAAAATTGAAATAATCGAAAGTCGAGTCTTGTATTGAACACAATTTTCGCAAGAAGATATTGCTCCGTCCAAGTGTTTAAGGTTGCTAGCAATCTTCTCATAAGATAAAACTACTTATCGTCTTTATGATAGAAGCACTTCAAATCAAAAGACTCGGCGAACTTAATTGGTGTTTAGAACTTCTGAACTTTGAAGGGAGGAAGAATGCTACAAGATGATATTTAACTGAATATCTAATGCTTTGGATGAATTGATGAAATGAATTGATAACCTGTGGGGCCTTTTATAGATTTTGAAGAGTTCTGGTGACCTTTCTGTCAAAGGTCACAACTTTGGATCTGGCAAATCTGGACCGTTGGATCGTACCTGATGGGAAATACACCTGATCAGTCCACCCGAACCGGTTCCATGAATCGTCCAATTCATCCGAACCTGACCTGGTTCATTCGGACGTGACCATAGGTCAACCGACCCGTGCCCAGGCGAGTTGGTGCGAATCCGATCCGCGGCCCATGGCCGCATGGGCCAATGCCCATCCAACCCAATCGACACAGGGCCACTGAACCTGGATCTAGCCACCACCAAATTGGACCATGCACGAGCCAACTTTTGTCAAAAGTTTAAGGCTCCTTAGCGCACACATGCGAAGTGCAATTGCAAAGTGCGCCCTAAAACGCCCATTACGACCTTCGCGAGCTTCGCACGCTTCGCGGTAGTGGTCCAAATTGAGCTAGTACAAAATTAGCACAATTTGGGCTACTACTTGCATGGTTGGCCCAATGGTCCAACTAGGTTAGCCCAAGAAGGAACATCTTGATGACTCCTCCTTGTTTGCATCCACTTATAAACTAGCATTACTTTACATCTCAAAGCAATGTGGGATAACTCTTTCATATCCCATATACTCTTCATTTACCCATTTCATTTTGCATATTTTGAGCATTAATTTCTCATTCACCACAAATTGGTTTTGAGAAAATAAATATATCAAATTAATCTACTTCAAATGTAGATTATTAATATGCAATCAATTTTCATTTTCCTAAAATGAAACCTTATGGAATTTTTGGTCAAAAGTCGGTCAAACCCTCATTTTTCCAAAACCAAAATTCCAACAATCCCCCACATGAATGACAATTAATGCATGCATGAATGCAGATTCGTTCAGAGAGTTCGTGAGAACCGATCGAAAGTATGACTTCGCGGTGCCTACTTCTCAGTTCTACACAAATCCATGAAACCTCAAGCTATAGGGGTAAGCACTCTCGATTTGCTCGATTTCATCGATTTTGGTCGATTTTTGATTGATTAGGGCTAAATTCGAAATTTGGAAATTTTTGAATTTTCTTTGTGATTTTGTTGATGGTTTTATGGATTTGACGATTGACCTACGAAGTTAGATACATAGGTAATCATGCATGTGCAATTTATTTGAAGAAATATGAGAATGACTCATTTTTTTTAAAATAAAGTGAGAAAAATAATACCAAAAATGGGATGAAGTTCTTGCATGTGCTAGAACTAGGTCAACTCCTGATCATGAATGTGAGAATGAGATTTTGGACGATGAAAATGATGCATGCATGCCATTTGAAAGATTAAACTTGTATGCAAAGAATTTTGTGAAAACTGGGATTTTTTTGTGTTTGGGAGAGAATGTGCTCGGTGTGACGTGTTTCAGATGATGAAAGACACGTGTTCTAGGCAAATGATGCTAGAAAATTTCTTATGAATGCTTTTCTTTGGCAATGTGTGCACTATTTTGTGAATATATGCATGTTTCTGAGATAAGTTGAAGGGCTAACGGACCTTTGATGTGCTTACCTGCAGGAGAGAAAATCACGGGACCCGCTGAGATAGCGGTGAAATTGTGAGAGAGGATGCCTGACTTTGAGAAAGACGGTCGCAACCCTAAGCAGCTAGTTGTGGCTACGAGTCTCCATTCCTTTATTGAGGCTATCGACCGAGGCATTCATGTGACGACCAAGAGCAAAGGATTGGTCCTAGCTCTTTCTGAGTTCTGGTGGGATACCACCCATAGCTTTCACCTGGGCTGGGGAGAGGCTACGGTGACTCCTGCCGACTTTACGGCTATCACGGGCTTGAGGTTCACCGATCGGCCGGTGACCTGGAGGGACCACATTTCTGACGCGAAGTTCAGGGACTATGTGGGGTTTGACCTCCGTCCGAAGGGGCTAGGGATGGAGACTCCGTTGGTTGAGATTCAGATTCTCAGGTGTATGGAGGGATTTGCAACCAATGGTGTGACTGCTCACCAGCTCGCCAGGGCTTTCTTATGGTTGACTTTATCTGTCACCATCTTTGCCAATTCTGGGACATTGGCGATGACTTGTCTGCTGGATTCTTTGGTTGATTTGGCCACGATTGGGGAGGTCTCTTGGGGTGAGGCCGGATTGGCGGAGTGATCCTGCTACCTTCCCAGCTATGGTACGCTGGAGAGGTGAGGCTCGGGACAAGTTCAATGGGAAGACCCGGATCACTTTTGATTACAAGATGATGAAGCCTGTCATCAACGGGGACAGCTGCGAGAGGGTGAGTTTCTACCCTTGGGGGAGATATCCAGAGGCTCTGATGGGAGATGCCGTGGTCGTGACTCGGCAGAGGAGGTGGTTGACAGGCTTGACCTGTGATATCATCTACTTGGGGGACCAGTTTTCCAGGCAGCATGGCCATGTCCCTCCTTTGGGCGTTATTACTCCCCACGATCCTCCTCCTTTCATGCTGCAGCCCAAGGTTTGGTCAGAGGATGAAAGGGATAGGCACAGGTTCGGCTTGGCTGCGGAGGACTACTTTGATTACGCCACTCTGTATGCCACCTTTGTGGAGGAGCGTTTGAGGATGCCACAGAGGCTGGTAAAGATAGCGGCTGCTCAGGGGTACGGGGAGGCAAAGCCGACCGATCCACCTATTCCTCAGGCTCACCTATCTTATGTGGTGAATGGGGTGCCAAGGAGGGTGATGGTGCCTGTTTCAGACACGAGGGACGCTGAGTTCACTTTGTCGGTTGACAACACTGTAAGTAACTCTGGATTCCTTTTCCTTTTCGGCTTTTGCTTTTTCTGCAATTCTGAACCTTATCCTGAGATTTTCTGAGCTTTTCTCTTTCTCACAGGTCCCTGCTCGCACTTATGACACTCTGGTGCGGCAGAAGAGGGGCTGGAAGCAGCTAGCTCAGTCTCTCTCGAGGAAGCTGCTTGCGCATCGAGGGATGCGGGGAATGCGCAGGAACCTAAGCGCAAGAGGAGGCATGTCGGGAGTACGACTTCTACATCATCAGCCTCGGAATACTACTCATCTTCTACCAGCGGCGTGCCTCGGGGGCAAGGGCCTAACACTGACATCCTAGAGCAGCTGGCGGAATATGAGCATGTGCCCGTCAACTTGTCCGCCGTGAGCGATGATGAAGACTTGCTGAGGGACCCCGAGCTCTACGAACTGAGCATCGACGATGAGTCAGAGGCTTAGGGTTCTTTTTGGTCCACGCTTAGAGATGGAGAGAGAAAACAATGAACAAAATGATGCATGACAAACAATTTGTATTTATTATTTTTTTATTTGGGGGCCAGTGAGGCAAAGACATGTAATGATCTTTTTCTTTTCTTTTCTTATTATTATTGGTATTTTACTATTTTGCAAATTACTTGAGCCTCGGGGCAGTTTTTTTGCATGGAAATTGGGGCGAGAATTGGGTTGGAATGTGTTATGATGGTATATGAATGTATGAATGGTATTTGGGAATGATTTTGCGCAGGTTTTATTGAGAAAGTGGGGTGAGAATCCCACTTGGGCAAACTTTAGGCTGGCCGCATATTTTTTCTCGCAAAGGTGGATGAAGCCGCCCGACTAGGCCTTGGGAAAATGATGCCGCAAGGTTGGGTGTCTTGCCTGGACTGATTTTCTGCAAATAAAACCAAGGAGGGGTCTTTTTCATTTTATTTCCAACTTTGGCCTGTCCTAACTAATTTCCAAGTATATTTTTAGCCAAAAATTGGTGAGTCCAATCATTGCCATGGAGAAACCGGTCCGATTGCAAGAGGGGAAAAGGGATCATTTTCTTTCCGACCTTCAATCTTGGATGAGGTATAACTTTCAATCTCACAAGTGCAATCGTTGGTGTTATGCCCATGGTATCTGTGGAATCGACAATGCTTAGACTCATCCACCCGAATGCTAGGGTTCTTGGGCTTCTAATTCTCCATAGGTCTCATAAGCCCCTCGGCTACCAAGCCATCAAATACTTTTTCCAACGGCATCCCAAAGTCTTCAGCGGTGTAGAGGCGAGGCCTTGGCTTTGCAGCGGTTTGACCTGAGCTCTGTCCGACTTTTTCATTCTGAATGTAATTGACCGCCCCCACTGTTTCTTTTCCCTTCACGACACTGGCTGGAGTGTTCGAGGTTGAGGCCCTGTACCGGTAGGAGTTGCCGATTCCTGTTGCTGGTTCCATATTGAAGGCATTTTCAAATTTGGTACTCGCATTCACCATTGCTCGGAGATCGGGATAATAGTAGTTGCCAATCTGGACCCTTACTGGGGATTCAAGTAGGACTGGAAGATTTCCATTTGTTCTTCTTCATTTAATGGAGTCATCATCTCACTAAGCTTCCAATTCCATCTCTTGTAAAACTCACCTACCGGCTCATCTGGGCGCTGCAAAGTCCCCTGCAAATCATTTCTGCTAGTTTCCCAGTTCAAGTTGGCTTTGTACTTTTCCATGAACACTTCCTTAATTTGGTCCCAGGTGGCTCGGGTTTCAGTTTTACATGCAAGAACCATCTGAGAGCTGAACCCTTTAATGATAGTTGGAAATGGTCAGCCATTTGCTGATAAGTACAATCCTTGGCTCTCATAGCCAGAAGGTAGCTCTCGATGTGAGTTCGGGGGCAGTCTGTGCCGTTGAACTTCTCAATCTCAGGCATTCGGAACTTCGGAGGAAGAGGAACAATTTTGCTGGGATTTGTGATTTGATAGGCTGCTTTCTTAGTGCTCAGTTCACCAAACTTCTCTTGCATGGATTTGACCTGCTCCATGAGCTAGGCCATGTTAGGGTCAACTGACATTCTCGGATTGCTTGGTTCCGGAGTAGAGTTATCAGTTTTGAGCCGCAGCACGGTAGGTGGCACACTGGTGGATGGCACCAAGACTTGAGGATCTATTTGAGGGAAATAGGTGTAGACTTGACCTTGTCCCTGGTTTCCATAAGATAGGCCGGAGGCATAGGGATTGGATCCGTAGTTACCGGGGTAAAAGAAGGAGAAGGATCCTCGTGTGGACCTGTTGGTAAGGCTGGAGATGGGAGATCTGCTGTTGCAGGGCAAGTGTCGAGGAGATCATTGAACTGGTTATGAGGCTTTGAAGTCAGCTGGGATGGTTCGTACTGAGGAGGAGGAGTGAATCTTGGGGGATACTGCTGAGACTGAGAGACTGGGGTGGCTGTAGCATTCAGTCGCTGTTGATAGTGAACGAAGCTTAGTCTATTATGAAGAGCTGAGGGTGATGGAGCCCTGATGGCCTGAGATACTGGGAAGAACTGAGGGGCAGTAGTCCTTGGTGAGGGGTTATATGTCGAAGGAGGAGGGCATTGGTTGTAGGATGTAGGGGTTGAAGTCACTGTTTCTGGAGTCTCATCTTCAACCATGACCAAGGAACCGTTTGCTTCAACTACTATCTAAACCCCATGACGACGGAGAGTATCGATGAGCCAGGCTTGTTGCTCTTCATGAACCTTGCGGTTGTTTTCCAAGGCGAGGGCTAACTCTTCCTCTCTAGACATCGGATTACCCGTACCACCACTGTTTTCTGTCATATCTGCTATTCTAAACCACTGAGTACACGAAACTGATGATTCTGATGAACTGTCTGAGCCTGAGATTTCTGCACTGAAAAGCCGCTGACCTGGTATTCTCACCCACTTCTTTCTCCTGCGGAAATGGGATAGGCAAGGTTTAGACTCGGGGGTAGGTGTTTAGGCTGAAGGCTCAAGTAACATGCATTTAAGAATCTTCGAGTTTACTTAAAACATCGTCTTTTGATTAGCCCTATTTGGTTGGAAAAGGTTGCCCTTCTTTTTCGTAACTACTCTAGATCATGGATCAGTGGGTTTCGTCACTACGTCTATGGACCCCTCAACCTGTAACCTCGAACAAGGTTTCCATAGGGCAAGCGGATCCCACCGACCGAAAAGAGCAGAACGGTCCTAGGGTCTAGTGGATCATAGGAATTTTAACGCACGAGCGATGCGGATTATAGTCAATGTCAACGCCGTCAAAGTCAAGTCTTTAGCCTTAACGGAATTTCGGCATAGCTTCGCTTGTGTGAGAGACGTTGACTTCGGCGTGGTCCAAGGAAAATAATAGGCATAGGTCGGACGTTAAATGTCGAATAACATGGCGTCACCTTGAACATTGTTGCATACTTCGTGCAAGTCAAAGTCAACGTCGGGAGTCAAGATTTTACCAATTTCGCCTAACAAAATTTTGGCATGGCTTCGCTTGCGCGAGGAATCTTGACTCTAGCATGGGCTCAGGTTTGACTTTTATGAGGGTATACGACAAGGCTATATGACACGGTCTAGACAAAAACCAACCACAAGTCATGGTTTAAAAAGTGTGACACGGGCTAGTGCAATGGAAACGGTTTAGGATTTCTGAAATCTGCAAAAACTGAACTGCAATTTAAAGAAGTCAAAATTGAGAAACTAGCCGATCGGCCTATCTTGCAGTTTGACATGGTCAAACTGCAGCCCTGCTGCAATGTCCCCTTTTCCATTCCAAGGTGCCTCCTATTCATCCTCTGTCCAAATCAGCCAAACACCCGTGAACCATTTCCCTTGCAAAGACAAATCAATCCCAGGCTCGTGTGACAGTGCAAATAATAATAACAGTGCATAATAGCAGTAAATTTTACTTGTTCAAATCTGTTATTCAGTGCATTTTTTGTCTTTTTTTATTTTGATTAATCTACTTGCTTATCTGGTTCCATCAAATGCCAAAATTAAAAACAATCATGATAATAAAATGTACAAAGTTTCGCCCCAGAACAAGGGCATCCCGAACACAAACAATGTCTAAGATAAGCAGTACATATAGCTATCAAAGATATAACGGGACTACTCTGAATCCTGCTCGTCATCCGAGCACTCAACAAACTGTGCAGCCGCAACGAGATCTGTGGCGAACAGGTAATTCATGAAGTCATCCACTCCGATGTACGAAGAATGATGGCCCCGCGCCTGTGTTCCCGAAGGTCCCCCACGCTAAAATCCCGAATACGAAGAATGACGGGCCTGCGATCCAGAAGTCTCACCCTGCCAATCAGGAGACCGACCAAAGCTCTGCCCCGCATCTATCCCGCTAGCCGTAGAAGCAGATGAGTCCCTAGCAACAAACGTCCTGGAGGGCATAGGCTCATAAACAACCTCACTTCTCCTGGAACTGCACCGTAAGTAGTCAAGAAGTCGCCGGGAAAAACCTGTCACCCCCTTCAGACGTCTGACAATCAAATCATGGGTACATCTCGAAACCCGCAAATCAGGGAAGCGATCAAATGACGGAAAGAACAACACATATACACATATACAGAAAATGAGTACAGTACATAAAATCAACAAGATACTCACAGTAGCGCCGGGATCGACTCGATACCGAGGTCTCACCTGCTCAGGAATTGGAACCATCAACCGCCCACGGGAACCACCAATGCCCTCATACACGAAGCGAGTGCGGGGGATAGGAGGATCTCTGGGACGTGAAGGATCTTCCCCCTCTCTAGCCATCACCTGCGGTCTCCTCAGCCTCATCCTCCGGAAGATGTCATAGTCAGCATCCTCAAGGACATTCTTAGCAAAAGGCACTCCTAGCCTACATCGGTGCAACTTATCCCTGTCCATAAGCAAAGGCTGCAGCATGAAGACAGGAGGATCCCTAGGAACCATGGGAACTGATCCCGGAGCGTACTGGCGAGCCACTCTCTCGCCCAAAGACATGAGGTCACAGTGAAGCCCCACCAGAAGCTTCCTCTGGCCCGTCACTTCCCTGGAAGCATCAACAACCGCATGATCAAGCCGGCCCCACCAAGTCAAGTTCACCCTCGGCGAGAAGTCCCGCTCCAGAGCCTCGGACACCTCCTCATAAGTCACCCTCGTGCTTTCCCTTGACCTCCCCGGTCTCCTGGCCTCCTTCTGCCAGGTCAGCATAGCAGGAAACAGGAGAGCATACTCCTCCTTGATACCCCACCTCTGTGGACGGAGCACCTCATAGCACTACATCTGAAAAGACGACATGAAAGAGTATCAACTACAGAACAGATACAGACAAGTAAAGACGAGACAAGGAAGAGAAAAAGAGAGCTCACATCCAAGGCGAACTGGAAACAGCAAAGAGAGTTCTCCTCCCCCAGTGAATACTTATCCAAAGCAAAGAAGAGCTCAACCAAGCCAGCTTATCCTCAGGCAAATCCTCTTACCGCCTCCAAGTTAGTCAAAGAGCCGAGCAGGTGTGAATGTGGGCCCCGGGATTGAACCATTTTATAGGGTCGCCGTTTCACCTCAGTTTGAAGACACCGATTTTATTGAAAAAATGGAGTCGCCATGCCATTTTGATTTTCTCAAAACTTTGAAAAAAAGGATAAGGGTCCGGAGGTTAAGTTACTCCTTGGGAAGAACGTATTGCGTTCACACAAGGAGCCTTGCAAAAGCAAGTCTTCCTAGATCCGAAGTTTGTGCTTATTTGTGCGCTCATGTGTGTGTGTGATTTGAAAAGGGAAGAGAATGTGCCAAGTTTATCTGTCGGACATATAAACCATATAAGTAGGTTATAGCTCGGGATTCCTTGGATTTGATGTTTTCGGGATCATTAGGGGACCTTTCTCCCCTCCCGTTGGATTAATCAACCATGGTAGGCGTAAGAGCCTTGGTATGTCTTAAACCAACGTTCTTTGGGGACTTGGTCACATGTGATCGAGAGAGGGACACCTTTTTAAGTCCAAGAATGAGACTCTTTAGAAAAGGAGGAGTCTTTACCCATCAATCCTACATCTTGAGACGATAAAGATTCGTAGGGACATTTATGTTCGTCTCAAGTGATTATCGGAGATGTCGGGACTAAGATCCGTCCGCTTCTAAAGGGACTACGACTATAGCATTTTAATGGTGGAAACGATGTAAAGATGAAGTCTTTACACCGATCCACACCACGGAATGCTCCAAGAACCAAGGGGACTAGGGGAAGGGGTATAAAGATTGGATCTTTATACTCATCCTATGTCTTTCGTGCCTTAAAAGGCTACTAGACAATCCTCGGAGAGTGATCCATCCTTAAGGGACATGGGGGAAATGACATTTAAAGGTAAAGATTGCATTTTTAAGGTAAATAACGTAATGAACATTATTAAACTAAAGACATGAGTTAAAAGGGACGATCTTTATGACTCTTCCTATGTCCTTTAAGACCTCATAAGGTGGACAATCCTTGAAAGGCTAGATCAAGGGAGGGGGATGACATAATGGAAATAAAGATTGCATTTTTATGTGAAAATAAAGAGACATCACATCATCATGTGGTGGATCTTCCCTAGAACAAGCCACGTGTGGACCCTTGTTCATCCTTGGGAGAGGGTCCACGTGTGAACAAGCCAGTCTGCAGAGACTTAACAAAGTTTATTTGCAGAACAATGAAATGGACAATTGCAATGAAGTAAGATCAGATTACAGTAGAGATACGATTCGAATACCACATATATCAATAATGAACACTTCGAGAGGGTGTGGATATGAGGGATCCACACTCATCTCAAATGTTCATGCAAAACAATATTAAGCCGATTCGATTACATGTAATAATATGAAAACAACTACTGATCTAAACAATCTAAGACTAGAATAGATATACCATGATTAGATCTCAGCAATTATATCATATTTAAGACTATTTGTTGAATTAAAACATATATGTTTGCATAGGTGAGAACGAAAGAGAGAGAGAAGGAGAGAGAGTGTTACCCTTGAAGACCACCAATCCTATACCAAGTTAGGTATAGGATTCTTCAAATATCAGCTTCTGGAACTGATATCAAACCCAGGTTGATTTAGATATGGTTGGTTCTATTTATGTGTTGTATAGAACCAAGAGAGAAAGATAATCGTGTAGAGATTGATTTTGTGTGTGTATGAGAGTGAATTGAGAGAGAGTTGGGGCTGGTTTGTTTGTGTTTAGCGTAATTTGAGCAGAGTAATGCTAAGGAGTGGAAAAAGGGGATCCAGAAATGAGAGGTGCAGGCCTCAATTTATAGCTTCATGGAGCATGCCAAGAGTGTCGTACGACTATAAGAGCCATAACTGCCTTCTTTCTAGATACATGCAAGGTGGCAGCCTAGAAGGATCCTTCCAGCGAAGTCCTGTCCAAATTCGTTATTCCTGGAAGGTCCTCCCTTGCTCGGAAAGTTTGGAAAGTTCCTGAATTGCCCCTAAACTTCATGAAAGTTTGGAGAATTGCCAGGAAACTTTTAATTGGAAGGCCGGAGCCAGATTTGGGTACTTACAGAAGCCCTTCGGCAACAGTACTTGCGAAGCAAGTGGGGTTATCGATAAAGTGAGAATCCAATCTGGCGAATGGCCGAGATGGATTAGGATTGGGTGACCAAGGAGGTCGAGTGGCTGAACCTTTGGAAGGCTACCTACGTATCCCGGGGGAATCAAGCCATGATCGTAGTTCTGGGTCCACTGGGGAAAGGATGTCATATGTGACGGGTTGGCTGAACCTAAAGTAGGCTACCTACGTATCCCGGGGGAATCAAGCCATGATTGTAGTTTAGAAATCCACTGGGGAATGGCGAAGAGAAACTGGTCCCTTGCTAGGAAAATGGAAAGGAAGTGACCTAAGAGGTCGAATGTCTGGTCTTGCTGGGGATATGCCAAATGAAGGGAGTGACCAATGTGGTCGGATAGCTGGACCTTTTGAAAGGCTCACGCACTACTGAGGAGTGGTGAAGGAAGGGGGTGACCAATGTGGTCGGATGGCTGGTCCTTTTAAAAGGCTACCTACGTATCCCGAAGGAATCAAGCCGTGATCGTAATTCAGGATCCACTAGACAGTCAGGAACATGTCTAGGATCCTGGGTCTTTTGACAATTCGGAGGCTGTTACCTGAAGAAGCTAGAGCTTACATCGCTATCGCAGATATAGAGGTAGCTAAAGCTAAATTTTGACAATTCGAAGGCTGTCACCTGAAGAAGCTATAGCATACGTCGCTGTCGCGGAGATAACGTTAGCTAAACCTGGAATTTGACAATTCGGAGGCTGTCACCTGACGTTATCCCATTTGGCAATAACAGAGATTTTCCCGGAGGAGACATTATCCCATTTGGCGATAACGGAAGGTTTCCCGGAGGAGACGTTACCCCATTTGGCGATAACGGAGGATTTCCCGGAGGAGACGTTATCCCATTTGGCGATAACAAAAGGATTTCCCGAAGGAGACGTTATCCCATTTGGCGATAACGGAGGATTTCCCGGAGAAGACGTTATCCCATTTGGCGATAACGGAAGGATTTACCGGAGGATACGTTATCCCATTTGGCGATAACGGAAGGTTTTCCCGGAGGAGACGTTATCCCATTTGGTGATAACAGAAGATTTCCCGAATGATACGTTATCCCATTTGGCGATAACAGAAGGATTTCCCGGAGGAGACGTTATCCCATTTGGTGATAACGGAGGATTTCTCGGAGGATACGTTATCCCATTTGGCGATAACGAAAGGATTTACCGGAGGAAACGTTATCCCATTTGGCGATAACGGAGGATTTCCTGGAGGAGACATTATCCCATTTGGTGATAACGGAGGATTTCCCGGAGGATACGTTATCCCATTTGGCGATAACGGAAGGATTTCCTGAGAAAACGTTATCCCATTTGACGATAACGGAAGATTTCTCGGAGAAGACGTTATCCCATTTGGCGATAACGGAGGATTTCTCGGAGGAGACGTTATCCCATTTGGCGATAACGGAGGATTTCCCATAGGAGACATTATCCCATTTGGCGATAACAGAGATTTCTCGGAGGAGACATTATCCCATTTGGCGATAACGGAAATTTCTCGGAGGAGACGTTATCCCATTTGACGATAACGAAAGGATTTCCCGGAGGATACGTTATCCCATTTGGCGATAACGGAAGGTTTTCCCGGAGGATACATTATCCCATTTGGTGATAACCGAGGGTTTCCCGAAGGATACATTATCCCATTTGGCGATAACAGAAGGATTTTTCGGAGGAAACGTTATCCCATTTGGCGATAACGGAGAATTTCTTGGAGGAGACGTTATCCCATTTGGCAATAACGGAAATTTCTCGGAGGAGACGTTATCCCATTTGGTGATAACGGAAGGATTTCTCGGAGGATACGTTATCCCATTTGGCGATAACGGAAGGTTTTCCCGGAGGATACGTTATCCCATTTGGTGATAACAGAGGGTTTCTCGGAGGATACGTTATCCCATTTGGCGATAACGGAAGGATTTTCCGGAGGAAACATTATCCCATTTGGCGATAAAGGAGAATTTATTGGAGGAGACGTTATCCCATTTGGCGATAACGGAAGGTTTCCCGGAGGAGACGTTATCCCATTTGGCGATAACGGAAGGTTTTTGGGAGAGAACGTTATTCCATTTGGAGATAACGGGAAATTTTTGAGAGACAACGTTATTCCATTTGGAGATAACAGAGCATTTTAGGAGAAAGCATTATTCCATTTGGAGATAACGGGAAATTTGTTGTTATCATTACTACTTGGCACGTTACTTGAGCCTCGGGGCGAGTTTTGTGTGGAAATGTGGCGGAAATTGGACCAGGATGTATATGAAATGTGTTTGGGGAATGATTTTTATGCAGGTTTTGAGAAGGTGGGGTTGTATCCTTGGGTGCGGACTGAACTGCGGCTGAGGTGTTGTTAATACTACCAAAAGGCATCATGTGGACCAGAATTCCCTCTTGGGCTGAGATCGGGTTTAAACCTCGGGTCTTGATTGAAGTTCCTTTCTCAAACTCTGGCACTTGAAGCTGATGCTGACAGGCTTTTAGAACCAAAGACTAAAGCAAATGCCAAAGTGACCAAACCTCTCTTCTGAGGATGAATGTGACTTATCGAAGCCCCGGTCTGAGGGAAAAATTTTGCAAAGCCCCAGGTTCTATTAAAGCGAGGAAAGATCCTTTCATTGGTAAAGCCCTGACTTGAAGAGATGACTTGATAGAGCTCCAACTGATGGCCTGATCCAAGATAATGGCGAAACACCAAACTGACTGGTCATCCAAAGAGAGAGTCACGTTTGAAGCAACCTCAAGGAATCCATGAACAAAAACTTCCCCAAATGACTTGTGAAGCCCCCGACTTTACAAAGTATCATGGGGAAGGCCCGAATGTATTGATTATAAAACCAAACTGGTTGGTTGACCATGACTGATCTCAAAATGCACTTAATGCAGCCCCAATCCGTTGAAGCATTACATTATGAAGCATGAAGCCCATCCTAGTTTCAAGAAAAGATTCTCATTCTGATTGGTGCGAAGGGGTCTTGTAGACTCGACTTCCAATGTTGGACTTAAAGTCATGATTAAGCCCCGATCCTGACACCAAAGAATTTGCTCGTGGCAGGCTCTCAACAAACAGAACTTCCCTTTGCTTGGCAAAGCTCCGGTTTGATGAACTGGGTAGGCGAAGTCTAGATTTTGAAGAATTGACTTGGTGAAGCCCCAATCTTATGACCTAGAAAAAGCCCCAATATGATTGGTACTGCAAAAGTGATCCTAAGGTTGATCTAACCAAAACCGAATCCATCTTGTGAAGTAGTGAGGAACCCGATGCGGACCCAAAAATGACTAGAGAAGCCCCAATCTAAAGAAATGACCTGACGAAGCCCCAATTTAAAGAAATGGACTGACGAAGCCCCAACCTTGAAGAGTTTCAACGCAGCCCTAACGCAAATTGTAGCAGAAGAGGGAAAACCTATCCTTTCATACTTACTTTCTTATTTTCTTTAGTCAATCAGTCAACCGCAAGAAGATGTGAAAGAAAAGAATTTTTAGAAATTTATACATGCAGGGGCATATTTTTCGAAAGGTGGGAATAGATCCCGATTTTATCTTATTTTGATGGCCTTATTCGACGTAGGCACAAGAACTCGCTTTGGGTTTGACTCTTTTGAGAGAGTATAAGCATATAAAGGTTTGTAAAAGTGTATGGAAGCCCCTGCTGTCAGAAAATCAGTGTTTAGCACTATCTTTCCTAAGATGTAGAAAAAGAAGACTTGTCAAGATATCTGAAAACTTGTTTTATTTACAATGATCACAAGATTGCTTAAAACCCTTTATTAATGTTCGGGTTATTCAACCACTAATCTCGATATGAATAAAAATTTCGATTAATCATGAGGAGAAAGTCAACCAGTGTCGCGGAGCAAAGTTGGCTATGTGTGAAAGAAAGGTCTGTGTGTAGAGGAGGTCATTGATGAGATCGGGTTTTCTGGGATTTGAATGTGTTTATGACCGGACCATTTTTGGTTGCCTACGTTCCCCTCATTGTGAGGAGCTCAGGTCGCTGTAGTTCGGCTGAACTATGTTTGGCTTTGGGAAAGGGTATGAATATTTGTGATTCCTTTAGTGAAAAGGCTCGGATGAGAAGGTTGGATGATGAGGCACAAGCCTTGAGATGATTCCTTGACCAGCCGTTTTGGACGGCTGCTTCAATTGCTTCCTGATTTTCGTCTTTCATTGGGGGAGAAAGAATTTGCACATGCATAAGGGCTTATGAAATGTTTCTGCCTTTGCTTTGACCGCTCCATTGTTATTGACAACTTTCATTCTTTCAGCTTTGATTTTGCCCATCTGTCAAGCTTCTGATTGGTGGTGCTAGGTCCTTGGCTTAATTTTTTTTGAAGCTCTTGCTTGGGCTTTTTTTTGAAGCACTTTAGGACGAAGGCAAGCCCCTACTTGAACTTTCTTGATGCACATGAGGGCGATGGCAATCTCCTAGGTTGTTGTCGACATGGGGTCAACCTTTCGATGCTGAGTGACCTTTTTTTTTCCTTGATGTTGCCGCCGTCGTTGACTTGGTCAAGGTGATGGTGGAGACATGATTTGGAAAGTGTATGGCTTGATGGAGGCCTTTGTGAGGTAAGGAAGGTGTATAGGGAGAGCATTGGTTGACTTTCTCACACCGATTAATCAGAACGTTGATTATTTTGAGAGGTTATTTGTTGAGCAATGCAAGTGATCATATAAAATAAAACCATTTTATTAAATGTAATGTAGGTGTGCAAATAATGTCTTAAGTCTAGCAAGAAAAGAAAAAGACTCTTTTAAAGAAGATTTAAGATTAACTACAATGTCCGAGGAGGACTTGATTGAAAGAGGAAAGTACTAGAACCTACGAAGGTTGACTGAGAGACTGTTTTATCTTTTTATTTTGTTTAAGGATAGGTAACCCCTAGCCTAGCTACTCTTCGCTGGTTGGACTGCCAGGACGCTTGAACTTTCCATTTTCTGTTAATTTCTGAATTCCATACCGCAGACCGAGGTATTGATCAGTTATGTGCCCATGATACTGGTGGAAGTGGAGGGATTTGAGGCCATGGAGCAGCTGGAGCAAATACAAGTTGTCCGAAGTAATGGGTCAGAAAAGTCACGGGGACGGAACTTGATGACTGAGCATATTGATGGAAGGAAGTGAACCTGGGAGGATTTTGAGGGATATTGGGATCTGTTTGAGAAGATTCAGCGATGCGCTGGTTGTATTGAGTGAAAGGGGTAATACTGGCTGGTTGTGCCTTCGGGCTTTTCTCAAGCTTAGAACTGGCATTGGCCAAGCGAGCTCTGGGGCAAGTTGTCCTATCAGATTCTCTCACTTCAGGCATTTGAATTTTGCACGGCAAAATCACTTCTTTGCCTGGTTTGACATCTTGGGTCGACGGAGTACTGGTACTCATCATAATATCAAGCTTTCATTGCATTCGTTTCACTTGCTCTATCAATATTGCCACATGGGGGTCAACAGGAACTCTCGAGTTACTGGAACTCGCAACAAGACTTTTATCAGTAGAGGGAACCACAACAGTAGACTGGTGAAACTGACGGGTGAATTCACTAAATCCGGCAGGCGGCAACGGAAAACTTGAGGCATCTGGATTTTCTTTTAGCAACTCACTATCGTATTCAGGTGGGTATAGGGGCTTCAGAACATAGCCACATGGCTCAAACTGATTATGTGAAGCTGGAGCATAAACTGGCAGGTACTGCTGAAACTGAGAAACAGGTGTGATGAAGCCCAATCCGTTCTGAGGAGCTGAGGGCGATGGAGCCCTGATGGCCCGAGACACTAGGAGGAACTGTAGGGCAGTAGTCCTTGGTAGGGGATCATATGTCGAAGGAGGAGGGTATTGGTTGTAGGATGGAGGGTATTGGTTGTATGATGAAGGGTATTGGTTATAGGATGGAGGGTATTGGTTGTAGGATGGAAGGGTTGAAGTCACTGTTTCTGGAGTTTCATCTTCGACCATGACTAGAGAACCATTTGCCTCAACTGTTACCTGAACTCCATGACGGCGGAGAGCACCGATGAGCACGACTTGCTGCTCTTCATGAATCTTGCGGCTGTTTTCCAAGGCGAGGGCTAACTCTTTCTCTCTAGTCATCGGATTGCCCATACCATCACTGTTTTCTGTCATATCTGCCATTCTAAACTCCTGAGTAGACAAAACTGATGATTCTGTTGGAACTATGCGAACACGAGGTTTCCGTGACCTTTGAAAAGTCGCTGACCCGGTATTCTCACCCACTTCTTTCTCGCTGCGGAAAAGAGATAGGCAAGGTTTAGACTTGGGGGTAGGCAAGGTTTAGACTCGGGGTAAGTGAGGTTTAGACTCGGAGGTAGGTGAGGTTTAGACTCGGAGGTAGGTGAAGTTTAGACTTGGAGGTAGGTGTTTAAACTGAAGGCCCAAGTAACGTGCATGTATTGCTTTAGTTTTACTTAAAACAATTTTTCTCCTAATCCTAATTGATCGGAAAAGATTAGACCTTGAAAGGTCAAGATTGAAAATTGGACCGTGAGGGTCTTGATTTGAGATTTGATCGTGAAAGATCGAGATTAAAGATTTGACCATGGAAGGTCGGGATTGCCTATTTGACCATGAAAGGTCAATATCGGAGGTTGGACCGTGAAGGTCGCGATTGGAGATTTGATCGCGAGAGATCGAGATCGGAGATCGAACCGTGAGGGTCTCAATTGGAGATTTGACCGTGAGAGGTCGAGATTAAAGATTGGAGATTGGACCGGGAGGGTCTCGATTGGAGATTTGACCATGAGAGGTCGAGATTAAATATTGGAGATTGGAGCGTGAAGGTCTCGATTGGAGATCAGAGATCGGACCGGGAGGGTCCCGATTGGAGATCAGAGATCGAATCGTGAAGGTCTCGATTGGAGATCGGAGATCGGACCGGGAGGGTCTCGATTGGAGATTTGACCGTGAGTGGTCAAGATTAAAGATTGGAGATTGGAGCGTGAAGGTCTCGATTGGAGATCGGAGATCGGATCGGGAGGGTCTCGATTGGTGATCGGAGATCAGATCGTGAAGGTCTCGTTTGGAGATCGGAGATCGGACCGAGAGGGTCTCGATTGGAGATTGGAGATCGGATCGTGAGGGTCTCGATAGGAGATTTGACCGTGAAAGGTCAGGATTAAAGATTGGAGATCGGACCGTGAAAGGTCGAGATCGAAGATCAGAGATCGGACCGTGAAGGTCGCGATTAGATATTTGATCGTGAAAGGTCGAGATCAAAGATCGGCGATCGGACCGTGAAGGTCGCGATTAGAGATTTGACCGTGAAAGGTCGAGATCGAAGATCGAAGATCGAAGATCGGACCGTGAGGGTCTGGATTGGAGATTTGACCGTGAAAGGTCAGGATTAAAAATTGGAGATCGGACCGTGAAAGGTCGCAATTAGAGATTCCAGAAATGGGACCATGCAATTGTGATTCCATTAATTGTTCAAGTTTACTTAAAACAGTGTCTTTTAATTATTTCTATTTGGTTGGAAAAGATTGCCCTTCTTTTTCGTAACTACACTAGATCCTGGATCAGTGGGCTCCATCACTACGTCTATAAGCCCCTCGTTTTGCACCTGTAGTTTGACATCCCAGGGTGGACAGCTGTAAGTGCTCCAATTTGAGCTTGTTAGTATTTTCGTTAGAAAATTAACGAAAGTTATAACATTTCTAACAATTCCTAACATTTCTAACCAAGTAAGGGTAGATTAGGGATTGCCAAAAAAGGATAAACCAAAGAAAGAATCTCAAAAAGCAAAAGAAATTAGAAAAATCCGAATTGGGCAAGTTGAAAAACATAAACTGCTGGATTTTTGAATTTTATTCTTCCTGTCCAAAGCCTGGAGCTGCATTTAATGAACAGTGCACGTTTACAATCCTATCCGCGCGGACATGTTTGACATTTCCAGAGGCCTATAAATTGAACCCTCCTCTCTCAGTCTACACAACACAAATCACTCACAGCAACAGCACACTGGCGAAAAATAGAGAGAAAACAGTGGGAATTCACTTGAATTGCCACCATTTTCTCTCCAATCTTTCCAAAATATCACTCACTCACAAACACTTCAAAACACTCTCATACATACTCTCATACATACACCAATCCAAGCTCAAATCACCCCTTAGGAGGAGGATTAGAGAGAAAACATAGAGGACTTCATTGTTATCTACTTGTTTTCTCTTTAACCAACTCAAATCATCAATCCTAAACACTTTCAAGCCCTAAACACGTTCAAGCCTTTGAATCCATTCAAACACAAAACATAAGGAAGATAGGTATAACCTCCCTCTCCTTACCCTAAAATTCATCCATGCATGCATTTTCAAACTCCAAAATGTAGTTTGTTCATCTTCTTTTCTTAGATCCAAGAAGATCACCATGGAAGTTCATCTCCATGGATGATCTTCTACAAGGATCAACATTATTTTCAAAGTGTTCTTACTTACTTGCAAAGAAAACACATTTTCAAAACCCTAAAAATCATTTTCATACATTAAATCTCTTTTTCAAAGGATAAAATTCCCCTTCCCAAGCAAATGAAGTGCTTAGTCCTAATGTACCCCAAGGATGGTTTGATATAGTTGATTCACCACTAAAATGTCAAGTGATCACTAATCAAAACCTAGGGAAATGGGGACAAGCATGGATGCAAAACCCCCTTTAAAATCATGTTTTTCCTTCTTGAGAAGTTGCTGTCCAGTAGCAATTTTCTAAGACCCCAGTCCATGGTCTAATTTTTTGGACACAGATAAACTTGTAATTTGGTGTTGACTACAAAACACTTTTTGTAGCCAACATCTATAGATTTCCAGAAATATTTTTACTTTATTTTTTACGTGAGTAAAACTCCATTTTTAAAATTTTCCTTTAAAGTCAGTTCATCAGTCTCTGGAAATCCAGATTTCATATCTGAGATTTACAGAGGGTTTTGGGTCCTCAAGTCATCTCCAAAATGAAAAGTTCTTTTATAGAAACCTTATTTAAGGTGTTTTGAACATTTTTCATTCTCGGACTTTTCCCATATTTTGGAGTTTTCAAGCCCTAAAGTCTATTTCAAAATTAAGTGTCCACTGCATTTTTCCTTCTGGCAGAAATGGTTTTCAACTTCCAAAAATCTTTTGAGTGTCAAATCTCAACCCAAAAATCACACCAAAAATCATAGGATCTGTCCAAAGTCTAATAAAGAATTCCCAATTTTTACTTTCCTCAGTTTCAACTTATTTTGGCCAAAGTAACACACACACACACACACAAATGGTTTTTAAGCTTGGAAAACTCGTTTCACGAGGCATTCCGGGTGCACACTAACGTCCTTCCCGGCGTGTAACGTGACCTCCGAACCCAAATCTCTAATCCCGGGCATTTTTCAAAGTTTTGGCCCCTAAAACAAAAATGGCGTGGCGACTCCGTTTGATTTTCAAAAAAAAATCGGGTACATCACAGTGGCGACTCCCCTGGGGATTTTTAAGCTTTTTCTAAAAAAAATGATATTTGGTATATTGGTGGAAACCATTAAACTTCCCGTTATCGCCTCCTAACACGAGTCGGGGATAAATTGTGGTTTAACAATCCCACGTACCGGTATCATTGTTTTCGAAAAAAAAAAAGCTTTTGAGGGTCAAGCTTCCGTCTCGACTTTAAATCATTTGTTGTGTGTGTTGATTTTTGCACATTTTCGTGTTGTTTTGGCCGCCTCGGAAAAAGTCAAAATTTTGACTGTCGGAATCATGTCCCTAACTGTCGGAATTCTTGTGCTTATGTGTTCATTAAAATTTCAAAAAAAAAATTTCAAAAAAAAAGGAGTTTCAAAAAAAAAAAAAAATTTTCAAAAAAAAATCATGCATCATATTTTTAAGACACATAAAAAATTTCTATTTTACTCAGAAAAAGAAGATAGACTGCTTGCACACTACGCGCACGTTGACCGTACACTGCACACTACGTCCCTAACCCGGGAAAATCCTTGTCGCGGCCCGTTTGGTCTTATTACGCCTCTCGGTGCAAGCACAGGACTACCCAAACATCCCATGGAGCCTCATGTCGACCATGCACTTGTCCGTGACACACTTTGTCCGAGACCCGGTTGGTTTTTAGTCTGGTCTGTGTCATGCCCTGTCTGTGTATAGACCTTTCCTTTCAAGCCTTTGTCGGCATACCGACTCAATATCTTTCGAGGACCCTAATCAGTCGAAGTTCTGCCGGTTTTCCGCCGCAGACTTTGACCAAGATATTGACCGGCGCCTTGACTTCGGCTCTGACTGGCACAAATTATACACCGACTCCCAGCATGACACTGAGTCATCAAGGATTAATGATTATTCCATGCCTAATTACGGCCTAATTGACGACAAGTCAAGATCAATCGTGGACATTTATCAGTCCAAATCATGCCGACTTTTTGTCGATCTCTCGGACATGATCTTGACTTTGACGTCAGCTTTGTCCGTAATTTACATCGAATGCTCGTTAAGACTCGATTACCCGCCAGACTTTTAGGATCATTTTCTTTCGGTCGGTGGGACCCGCTTGCCCTATAGGACCCTCGCCCGGGGCTGTCCACCCCGGGAGGTCGAAATACGGGTGGAATACGAGGGGCTTATAGACGTAGTGACGGGGCCCACCGATCCAGATCCAGAGTAGTTTGCGAAAAAGAAGAGCAATCTTTTCCAACCGATTAGGTTAATAAAACATGTTTTAAGTAAACAAGAATAAATAACTGCATGTTGCATGAGCCCAAAGCCCAAACACCTACCCACCTTCAATTCCCACACATCTGAACCCTCGTGTCTTTCCCCCCCGCCTCACAAAGCTTGGTTTCGGGCACCGGGTTACCGTTTGATCGGTTGGGAAGAGTCAAGCGCATCGTCGGCTTCACGGTTTGTTAGACTCGGGTTTCAGAATGTCTGCATCGCTGAGTAACGATGGGGACAACGTCACTCCGCCTCCTGGGACTCCTCAAACAGAACCGCAATGGAATCGGCTAGCCGAACGAGATGAGAGTGCGATAGGAAGCACAGCTGAACAGCCTTATGGAGGCTATCAAAAGCCATGGATTGGCCGCCAGTCTCAACCCAGATGGCACCTTCACTGTGGAAGAAGAGGAAGACCCCAATCCCTCTCTTGGTCAACCCGACTACTCCAGGATGCCACCACCGGCTTCCCACGGTACTACCACGCAGCCCATGCTCCTCGACCTGCGGGTCAGCCGGCTCCCCAGCTGAGACCACTGGATCCATGCAGCCTGACGGGACGAGTCAGTTCGCAGTACCTCAGTGGGGACAAAGTCAGTACGGAATGTCTACTCATGGTTGGGGTTACCTCGGAATGCCACAGCAAATGGGGATCCCACCTCAGTTCGGAACCGATCAATCCGGACCTTCACAGCAACAGTTTGGAATGCCGCCACGATGCAGTTGGGCGCGGTCAGGAGCCCTTCCTCGAGAATGATGCTAGCTCGGTGCTCCTCACACGGCTTTTCACAAATCCATGTATCACTCGGGGTTCGATGGGTTACCAAACCTCCATCCCGGTTTCATCGAATCACCGGGACCACGGTACCCCCGGTTACACACCCTCGCCACAGGCAGCCATGCAATTCAATAACCAGGGACAGCAGCCCGCACTCAAGCCTACTTACGGGCCTCACCCCGGAAATCCGAGCTATCCAGCTACCTCAGATCTGCCTCCATCTTCTCTGCCGATTGGAAGCCAACAGCAAGTCGCTGGGTTCTATCCCTTTGCCCAAGCTCCTACCTACACTCCCCAGGGTAATTTGGGCTAAGGACCGGTTTTCACCTATGCTCCGGGATATGGTATTCCTTCCACCAATGCACCACCAACAGCTAGTCCTCTTCCTGGCTCAAATATCGGCTCAGGCATTCCCGCTCCACCTTTGGATCCCCAATTGGCTTGGTTTATGGAGCAACATAAGGAACTGAAAGCGCAGATCGCTGAATTGACCGTCAAAAGGAACACTGCTCTTCGGCCTACAGATCCCGACTCAATTGTACCCCTGCCTCACAAGTTCGTGATGCCTAATCTTGAACTGTTTGATGGAAGTGCGTGCCCTAAAACTCACTTAGACACCTACACTTTGTCAATGAAAGCTAAGGGATGCACAAACCAGCAGTTGGCTGACTACTTCAGTCTCTCTTTGAAGCCAGGGGCTTTGAAATGGTTTTTTCGATTGCAGCCTGAAGCTAGGGCTACTTGGGAACAGATTACCAGTACTTTCACGGATAAGTATAAAACCAACTTGGAATGGGAAACAAACAGAGTTGACCTTCAGACAACGGTGCAGCGCCCTGATGAGAATATTGGGGATTTCTATAAAAGGTGGAACCTGAAGCTTAGTGAAATGGCCATTCCTCCCTCCGACGAGGAGCAGTTAGACATCTTTCAGTCATGCTTGAAGCCGCATTTGAGAGCTTCCTCGGTCACTTCCCTACGCTGACTTGCGTGCAATGGTTAATTCCGGGGCTAAGTTCGAAAAGGCTTACAATCAGCAGCCGACTGCTGCACCTGCTTACAGATACCGGGTTTCTTCCACCTCCAACACAGCTCCTACCCAACCAAAAGGTAAAGAAGTGATTAGCTATGCGGGACAGGACTGTAACAATGCCACTTCCTTTGTTTCCAAGAAACCTGATGCATCCAGATCCCGGCTCCTAGACTTGAGAAACTTTGGGATGCCTTTGAGTGATATCTTCAGAGGTTTGGTGAGAGAAGGTTTGCTCCGGCCTTTGGAAAATTATCAGCCTAGAAACCCCAATGCTCCTTTGGATACCTCCAAGCATTGTGCCTTTCATCAGTACCACGGGCACTTGACAGATGATTGCGTCCCCCTGAAAAAGGCAATCCAAAGTTTGATTGAACAAGGGAGGTTAGAGGTTCCTGAAGGGCCCAATATTATCAGTAACCCGAGCATCAACATGGTCGAGTTTGGTGATTCAAGACTTGTCGGCATAATGGAATTTGACTCGCCCTTTTGTGAGATCGATGAACCAGTCATCGCAGGCAATGAAAACAGCTGGGTTGAGCAAGGGATTGCCAAAGAAATCCTGGTGGAAAGATCTGCGATAGCTCCCATCTCCAGCGTCGAAAAGTAAATGCATGGTCCAACAGCAAAGAGTGGCTAGACTAGGGGCTACCTATCTCTAAAATAGTCTTTTAAGTCAACCTTCGTAGGTTCTAGTACTTCTCTTTCACCTAAGTCCTTCCTGGACATTTGTCGTTGTAGTCCATTTTGGACATAGTAGTTAAATGTCTAACTTTTAATATAAGTCTTTTTTCTTTTCTTGCTAGACTCGAGACATCACTTGCACACCCACGTTACACTTAATTGAAATGGTTTTATCCTAGATGATCACTTGTGCTGCTCAACCACTAATTCTTTGAAATGATTAATATTTAAATTAATCGGAGTGAGAAAATCAATTGATATCCTTCCCAAATTGGGGCTTACCAACTCCCCATCTTGCATCTCATATGCTCACATCCCTTTCATCATCATCCTCTTGTTGCTCGATGAATTTGCATGGATCTTTTCTCATTTAAAGCTTAAGCAAGCAATGAAGACTTAATTTCGTTTAGGTCATCCGGTAAGGATTGCGGTCGAAGCCTTTCACCCATAGGAAAGCCATTACCTTACCCTCACCAAACAATATCCTTTCATTTCAAGATCGGCATGTTTTGAAACCCTGTTTAGCCATCACCTTTGCTCCTTTCTGAGAAAAGTCCAAGCAAGCCCAAGAAGTTAACTTCGAGAGTCGGCGATGCTTAAAATATCTCAAGCCATGAAGGAAGGACAAAGATAATCCTCAACTCCTCAGGAAGCTTTCCAAGTCAAAAAAAAGAAAAAGAGCTCAAGCAAAAAAAAAAAGCTTCAAAAAAAAAAAAAAAAAGAAGGACTGTCGATCCTCACAATTCAGTAAAAGTCCCCGACTCCTCAAGAAGCTCTCCAATGATAAAAAAAAAAGAGAGCCCGAATCCTCGCAAATTCGCAAAAGTTGTCGATAGCTTGGACTTCCTCTCACCATTACCTTAAATCAATCCCAAGCCATCCTCTCGATTTTAGAGGATATCCTCCCCGTTACCATTATCCTCGCCTTTGGCCAAAATCAAAATTTGACCTCTCATTCTTAGAGGCAATCAATCTTCCCCGCCATAGATTTCCCAAACACATCCCTACAAGCCAACCTCTCATTTTTAGAGGTTCAGTCAGCAAAAGGCCCAGCCGACCTCTCACTTTAAGAAGTCATAACTCCCAAAATCACCCGATGGCCGATCGAAGCCCGGAAACCCAGCTGCAATTCCTATCGGATAGCAATTTCATCGTAATCAAATTAATATTTCATTGCTTGCTTAAATTGGAATCTAATCCATTTTGGTTCAAAATTACCAATCAAAGATTGTGCAAATTCAAATTTGATTCATGTGAGCATAATTCATTTCTACTCCACAAACACTTGCCGTGGATGTCCCACTGGGGCTTCGCATCCGTGTCTTTCATGGACACTCTAAGGGGATATGTTATTCGAATCTCCAATCCTCAAATTCCCAAAAGGACCTCTAAGTCTTGAATTCTCTTTTCATTCGGGATAAGCCCGAACTACGGCGACCTGAGCTCTTCATAATGAAGGGAACGTAGGCAACCAGAAATGGTCCGGTCGAAATCACAAACAAATTCCAAAAAAAAAATCCGTTCTCATCAAGGATTGTCCCTATACACTTTCCGCCCTTCCGAGCTTGATTCTCGATATCAGTTGATTTTCTCCTTGTGATTAATCAAAATATTTGTTCATATCAGATTTAGGGGTTGAATAACCCGAACATTAACAAAGGGTTTTAAGTAGCCTTGTGATCATCACGAATAAAACAAGTTTTCAAGTGTCTCGACAAGTCTTCTCTCTCTCCGTCATAGGGAAATAGAGCCAAACACTGTCTTTCTGTCAGCAGGGGCTTCCATACACTTTTCCACACCTTGTGATGCTTATACTCTCTCAAAAGAGTCAAACCAAAAGCGAGAGTGTCATACACAAATTTGGGAGAAATTCCCACCTTTCAAAAGATATGCCCACACGTAAACATTTCGAGTCTTGTCCAAGAATCGGTTGACTAAGGTGCGAAAAGATGGGTGCCTCCTCTCGTTAGACTACTCGAATTTCTTCACGTTGGGGCTTTGCTAAGCGGTTCTCCTGCATTCTCTGTATCGGCTCTTCAAGCCGGGGCTTATATAGTCGTCTTTGGGTCCACATTGGGTTCTTCACTACAAGATAGATTCGATCTTCATCGATTATTTTCGGGATTGCTTTGTATTACCAATCGATTGGGGCTCTGCTAATTGTGTCGAAATCACAACGAGGTTATAAGATTGGGGCTTCGCCAAGTCACTTCTTCGAAATCTGGACTTTGCCAAGTTGGTCCTCTGGACCTGAATTTTATCAAGTCACAAGAAAGGTCTAGTCACATCAACAGCTAGATTTTCAGCTTCAGAACTTGGTACACAGCAGCTTCCTGTAGCGTCGGAGTCTAAGATCTGGGTTTCACCCGGCATTAGCAATTCCATCAAGTCATTCTCCGAACAAGGTTTCGGCCAAGTCACGGCTCACCCAAATGAAAGAAGTTTCACTCATATCAACGTGCCCTAGAGCCTGTCAGCATCAGCTTCAAATGACCAAAATTGAGAGGGAAAATTCCAAACAAGACCCGGGATCCGAATCCAATCTCATCAAGATTGAGGTCCATGTGATACTGTTAACAAAACCTCATTAACAACCGCTGTTTAAATCGCGATCGAGGACTCTAACCTCCCACTTGCCCAAAATCTGTTCCAAACAGTTTTCAGATACATACATCCCAATACAAACCCTCTCACCACATGCATTCCCACAAAAATCTCCCCAGGGCTCATGTAGCATGCACAAAACTTGAAGCGACAGGAACAATCCTAAGTCATAATTTTCCCGCCAAAAGCTTAGGCTAAGTGCATCTTCAAAAGCAAGTAAATGCATCATCTCGATTCTATGCATGCATCTGTCATCATGAATGTCATATATACATCTTCCTCTCTACTAACCAATGCAGGGATTCGAACGTGAAAGACCATTTTCCTTCGCTATTGAGACTTACCCTCAACAAGGAAGATATTTACCAAAGTCCAAAATCAATGGTTTCAACTAAATCGCAAGAAATCAAATGCCCCTTTTCGACAAGAGATGATTCCAGGCAAAACATGTGCAGATCACCTCCAGTGTCTACAAATCGGTCAGAGACGCCATGTTCTCAAATACAGTACGGTCAGAGACGCCAAGTTCTCAAATACAGTTCAGTCAGAGACGCCAAGTTCTCAAATACAGTACGGACAGAGACGCCAAGTTCTCAAATACAGTACGGACAGAGACGCCAAGTTCTCAAATGAAAATCGGTCAGAGATGCCAAGTTCTCAAAATGCAAATCGGTCAGGGACGCCAAGTTCCCAAATATAATACGGTTAGAGATGCCAAGTTCTCAAATGCAAATCGGTCGTGACGCCAAGTTCTCAAATACAGTACGGACAGAGACGCCAAGTTCTCAAATGAAAATCGGTCAGAGATGCCAAGTTCTCAAAATGCAAATCGGTCAGGGACGCCAAGTTCCCAAATATAATACGGTTAGAGATGCCAAGTTCTCAAATGCAAATCGGTCAGGGACGCCAAGTTCTCAAATACAGTACGAACAGAGACGCCAAGTTCTCAAATGAAAATCGGTCAGAGATGCCAAGTTCTCAAAATGCAAATCGGTCAGGGACGCCAAGTTCCCAAATATAATACGGTTAGAGATGCCAAGTTCTCAAATGCAAATCGATCAGGGACGCCAAGTTCTCAAATACAGTACGGATAGAGACGCCAAGTTCTCAAATGAAAATCGGTCAGAGATACCAAGTTCTCAAATGAAAATCGGTCAGAGACACCAAGTTCTCAAAAGCAAGAAGTCCCAATGTGAAGACAAGCTCAACAACTTCTACAAGGTTGACGATCACCAGCAAGATGCAGACTCAACCAAACTCCCCTTCAGTCAAAATGCCTCCAAAGACAAAGGCAAATCGTCGCAAAACCGCAACCCAACAACTCTTCATCAACATCACCCGAAGCCTCGGTCCTTAGCGGCTACAGGTAAGCACAGCACAGGTATGAAAGCATATCTTAGTCAAATACTTTTCTAAAAGAACATTATCATCAAATCTTAGGGTGACTTCCCAAAAATAGTCAAGTCTTAGGATGACTTCCCAAAAATAGTCAAATCTTAGGGTGACTTCCCAAAAATAGTCAAATCTTAGGGTGACTTCCCAAAATAGTCAAACCTCGGGTGACTCCCAAATACCGTCAAACCATCAAAGACCATCCCCAGCAGTTGTCGAACTACGTCCAGACTTGATTCCCACTCGGGATACGTAGGTAGCCTACCGTAGGTCCAGCCACTTGACCAACACGGTCACCCTTTTCCCCGATAATCCTCGTAAGCTCGAATCTTCCCCAGCGAGAATGCCCTCGAACAGTCTCCCTCAGGTATAAAACCTCGACTTAGGTTCATACTCCTGAACTAGGTCCCCATTTAGGTTTATACTCCTGAACTGAGCCCTCATTTAGGTTCATACAATAGAACTAAACCTCAACTTAGGTTCATCCCTGACAAAATCCAACGGAATTCCGTCTCTTTCACCTCCGGTAGCAAACGTAAGACCGATCCCTTCAAATGAAATCCATCAAAAGACTGTCTATCCCCCTCGAAGTCTGTCCCCAACGAAAGGATATGAACATCGAAGGAAATCATTTCAAAACAAGTTGTCACCTCCAGATCACCCATCATCAAGGTTCGAGGCACCTAAGACGCCATCATCATTAAGGTTCGAGGCACCTAAGACGCCATCATCATCAAGGTTCGAGGCACCTAAGACGCCATCATCAAGGTTTGAGGCACCTAAGACGCCATCGTCAAGGTTCAAGGCACCTAAGATGCCATCATTAAGGTTTGAGGCACCTAAAACGCTATCACACACAACACGAGGAAAGCGATAAACCGCAATCATCCCCTAATTCGACAAACCGAAGTCATTACCAGGGTGACTTCCCCAAAATAGTCAAATCATAGGGTGACTTCCCCAAAATAGTCAAACCATAGGGCGACTTCCCAAAAATAGTCAGATCTTAGGGTGACTTCCCAAAAATAGTCAGATCTTAGGGTGACTTCCCAAAAATAGTCAGATCTTAGGGCGACTTCCCCAAAATAGTCAAACCATAGGGCGACTTCCCCAAAATAGTCAAACCATAGGGCGACTTCCCCAAAATAGTCAGACCATAGGGCGACTTCCCAAAAATAGTCAGACCATAGGGCGACTTCCCAAAAATAGTCAAACCATAGGGTGACTTCCCAAAAATAGTCAGACCATAGGGTGACTTCCCAAAAATAGTCAGATCTTAGGTTGACATCCTAAAATAGTCATTTCAAGGTCAAAGACCCGAACTACGACCGGCTTGATTCCCCAATTGGGGATACGTAGGTAGCCTATTAAATAGGTTCAGCCACTCGATCACTTGATCATCCTGTCAAATATGGAGCCTTACTCTTATCGAAGACCCCGCTTCCTTCGAAAGCACCGTCGCCGAGGGGCTACTCTAAGTGCTCCAATTTGAGCTTGTTAGTATTTTCGTTAGAAAATTAACGAAAGTTATAACATTTCTAACAATTCCTAACATTCCTAACATTTCTAACCAAGTAAGGGTAGATTAGGGATTGCCAAAAAAGGATAAACCAAAGAAAGAATCTCAAAAAGCAAAAGAAATTAGAAAAATTTGAATTGGGCAAGTTGAAAAACATAAACTGCTGGATTTTTGAATTTTATTCTTCCTGTCCAAAGCCTGGAGCTGCATTTAATGAACAGTGTACGTTTACAATCCTATCCGCGCGGACATGTTTGACATTTCCAGAGGCCTATAAATTGAACCCTCCTCTCTCAGTCTTAGGGATGGCAAAAAACCCGAACCCGCCCCGAACCCGAAAAGACCCGCCCCTAATAGGCCGGGTTTGGGATGCACTTTTGAAAACCCGCCGGGTTTTGGTAGGGTTCGGGTTTACCCCGCCCCGCCCCGAACCCGCCCCGATTATTTAGAAATTATTTAAATACCCTTATCATATCACGTATAACAAGTGCAATTTAGGTTGGGCTTCCCATTTTCTTGCCTTCATCTGCAATCTGCAATATGATATCTAATCATTTGTTTTTCAAAGTAAGGAAGGAGTATATTGTTTATGCCCATTCAGCTATTGAAAGAGTTAAATGTTTATTAGTTTAAAAGAGATAATTACCCAGCAGCTTAAGCAATAATTTTTTTCGGGTTAAACGGGGCGGGGCGGGGCTCGGGTAAGGCATAATCGGGGCGGGGCGGGTTCGGGTAATGATATCTCACTGTAGGGGCGGGTTTGGGAAATGAAAAACCCGTCCCGAACCCGCCCCGTTGCCATCCCTACTCAGTCTACACAACACAAATCACTCACAGCAACAGCACACTGGCGAAAAATAGAGAGAAAACAGTGGGAATTCACTTGAATTGCCACCATTTTCTCTCCAATCTTTCCCAAATCTCACTCACTCACAAACACTTCAAAACACTCTCATACATACTCTCATACATACACCAATCCAAGCTCAAATCACCCCTTAGGAGGAGGATTAGAGAGAAAACATAGAGGACTTCATTGTTATCTACTTGTTTTCTCTTTAACCAACTCAAATCATCAACCCTAAACACTTTCAAGCCCTAAACACATTCAAGCCTTTGAATCCATTCAAACACAAAACATAAGGAAGATAGGTATAACCTCCCTCTCCTTACCCTAAAATTCATCCATGCATGCATTTTCAAACTCCAAAATGTAGTTTGTTCATCTTCTTTTCTTAGATCCAAGAAGATCACCATGGAAGTTCATCTCCATGGATGATCTTCTACAAGGATCAACATTATTTTCAAAGTGTTCTTACTTACTTGCAAAGAAAACACATTTTCAAAACCCTAAAAATCATTTTCATACATTAAATCTCTTTTTCAAAGGATAAAATTCCCCTTCCCAAGCAAATGAAGTGCTTAGTCCTAATGTACCCCAAGGATGGTTTGATATAGTTGATTCACCACTAAAATGTCAAGTGATCACTAATCAAAACCTAGGGAAATGGGCACAAGCATGGATGCAAAACCCCCTTTAAAATCATGTTTTTCCTTCTTGAGAAGTTGCTGTCCAGTAGCAATTTTCTAAGACCCCAGTCCATGGTCTAATTTTTTGGACACAGATAAACTTGGAATTTGGTGTTTACTACAAAACACTTTTTATAGCCAACATCCAGAGCTTTCCAGAAATATTTTTATTTTATTTTTTACGTGAGTAAAAATCAATTTTTAAAATTTTCCTTTATAGTCAGTTCATCAGTCTCTGGAAATCCAGATTTCATATCTGAGATTTCCAGAGGGTTTTGGGTCCTCAAATCATCTCCAAAATGAAAAGTTCTTTTACAGAAACCTTATTTAAGGTGTTTTGAACATTTTTCATTCTCGGACTTTTCCCAGATTTTGGAGTTTTCAAGCCCTAAAGTCCATTTCAAAATTAAGTGTCCACTGCCTTTTTCCTTCTGGCAGAAATGGTTTTCAACTTCCAAAAATCTTTTGAGTGTCAAATCTCAACCCAAAAATCACACCAAAAATCATGGGATCTGTCCAAAGTCTAATAAAGAATTCTCAATTTTTACTTTCCTCAGTTTCAACTTATTTTGGCCAAAGTAACACACACACACACACACAAATGGTTTTTAAGCTTGGAAGACTCGTTTCACGAGGCATTCCGGGTGCACACTAACGTCCTTCCCGGCGTGTAACGTGACCTCCGAACCCAAATCTCTAATCCCGGGCATTTTTCAAAGTTTTGGCCCCTAAAACAAAAATGGCGTGGCGACTCCGTTTGATTTTCAAAAAAATTGGGTACATCACAACAGCCCCGGGCGAGGGTCCTATAGGGAAAGCGGATCCCACCGACCGAGAGAGAAGAATGGTCCTAGGGTCTAGTGGATCATAGAAAATTTTACCGCACGAGCGATGCGGATTATAGTCAATGGCAATGCCGTGAAAGTCAATTCTTTTAGCCTCAACGAAATTTCGGCAGAGTTTCGCTTACGCGATAGACGTTTTGACTTCGGCATTGTCCAAGGAAAATAATAGGCATGGGTCGGACGTTAAAAGTCGAATGACATGGCGTCACATTGAGCATTGTTGCATACTTTATGCAAGTCAAAGTCAAAGTCAATGTCGGGGTCAAGATTTTACCAATTTTTGCCTAACAAAATTTCGGCATGGCTTCGCTTGCGCGAGGAATCTTGATTTTTGGAACGGGCTCGGGTTTGACTCTTACATACCCTGTGCGGGTCAAAGTTAAAGTCAATGCCGGGGTCAAGATTTTGCCAATTTTGCCTAACGAAATTTTGGCATAGCTTCGCTTGCGCGAGGGATCTTGACTTTTGGCATGGGCTCGGATTTGACTTTTACGGGGGTATACAACGAGGCTGTATGACATGGTCTAAACCAAAAACCAACCAAAAAGTCATGTTTTTAAAAGTGTGACACGGACTAGTGCATTGGTTGACACTGGCTGCCATGGGGATTTTGGGATGATTCCGTGCGCGCCCGGGAGCGTCGTAACACTGTTCGTGACTGCAGCTGAACAACCATCTCGGGTTGAAGGACGTTCTTGCAAAAGTGTACGAGATATATAGTGCGCGTAGTGTGCGGTCTCCTAAAAATTCTTTTTTGAGTTAATATAGAGATTTTCATCATGTGTTTTAAAAGAATGTTTTTTTTGGAACGGGAAAAATGCAACACATAGGCACGTAAAATTTTTGGAACCGGGCCAGACTTAGGACTGAATAGCCCCAATCTGCCATGGCTTCCAGATTAACCTCAGAAAAAGTGTCCTGGTGGAACTACAATGAAGCCGCCCGGCTTAGATCCAGGCAGATCAAGCAGTCCGACTAGATCCAACAATTTTCCAGGTTCCAATTTGCTTCATTTCCAGACTGTTTCTCCGGGCATTTTTGGCAACTTCCAGCTTCAAAATGGCCCCTGTTCATTATTTCAGAGTATGCACAAACCAAAAAAGAATACAAAGATGCATGAAAAAGAGGAAAAAAGCACAAGCACAAAAATCGGATCTGGGACGGAAGGCTAACCCTCGTAAATGTTTCAAACGCTTCTTATGAGAAAAAGAAGTTTGGAAACATTTACTTGTCCCCAGCAGAGTCGCCAAACTGTGAATGTGGGCCTCGGGATTGAACCGTTTATAGGGTCGCCGATCTCAGTTTTAAGACACCGGTTTTATTGAAAAAACGGAGTCGCCATGCCATTTTGATTTCCTCAAAACTTTGAAAAAAAGGATAAGGGTCCAGAGGTTAAGTTACTCCTTGGGAATAACGTATTGCGTTCACCCAAGGAGCCTTGTAAAAGCAAGTCTTCCTAGATCCGAAGTTTGTGCTTGTTTGTGTGCTCATGTGTGTGTGTGTGATTTGAAAAGGGAAGGGAATGTGCCAAGTTTATCTACCGGACATATAAACAATATAAGTAGGTTATAGCTCGGGATTCCTTGGAATTGATGTTTTTAGGATTTTGATCCTGTGCTCATTTTGGTCTTGTGATCATCATTAGAGGACCTTTCTACCCTCCCGTTGGATTAATCAACCACGGTAGGTGTAAGGCCTTGGTATGTCTTAAGCCAACGTTCTTTGGGGACTTGGTCACATGTGATCGAGAGAGAGACACCTTTTTAAGTCCAAGAATGAAACTCTTTAGAAAAGGAGAAGTCTTTACCCATCAATCCTACATCTTGAGACGATAAATATTCGTAGGGATATTTATGTTCGTCTCAAGTGATTATCGTAGATGTTAGGACTAAGATCCGTCCGCTTTTAAAGGGACTATGACTATAGCATTTTAATGGTGGAAACGATGTAAAGATGAAGTCTTTACACCGATCCACACTACGGAATGCTCCAAGAACCAAGGGGACTAGGGGAAGGGGTATAAATATTGGATCTTTATACTCATCCTATGTCTTTCATGCATTAAAAGGCTACTAGACAATCCCCGGAGAGAGATCCATCCTTAAGGGACATGGGGGAAATGACATTTAAAGGTAAAGATTGCATTTTTAAGGTAAATAACGTAATGAACATTATTAAACTAAAGACATGAGTTAAAAGGGACGATCTTTATGACTCTTCCTATGTTCTTTAAGACCTCATAAGGTGGACAATCCTTGGAAGGCTAGATCAAGGGAGGGGGATGACATAATGGAAATAAAGATTGCATTTTTATGTGAAAATAAAGGGACATCACATCATCATGTGGTGGATCTTCCCTAGAACAAGCCACGTGTGGACCCTTGTTCATCCTTGGGAGAGGGTCCCCGATGAATCCTTTGTGTGGGGGAAATGATATTTAAAATAAAGATTGAGATCAGATTACAACTGGAAAAGAGCCTGCTGCAGATTGGCTATGTGTGTCGCACGACACAGGACATGGCCTGGCTAAGTGTGTCGCGTGACACAACAAGCCAGTCTGCAGAGACTTAACAAAGTTTATTTGCAGAACAAGGAAATGGACAATTGCAATGAAGTAAGATCAGATTACAGTAGAGATACGATTCGAAGACCACATATATCAATAATGAACACTTCGAGAGGGTGTGGATATGAGGGATCTACACTCATCTCAAATGTCCATGCAAAACAATATTAAGCCAATTCGATTACATGTAATAATATGAAAACAACTACTGATCTAAACAATCTAAGACTAGAAATGCTATACCGTGATTAGAGATCAGCAATTATATCATATTTAAGACTATTTGTTGAATTAAACCATATATGTTTGCATATGTGAGAACGAAAGAGAGAGAGAAGGAGAGAGAGAGCGTTACCCTTAAAGACCACCAATCCTATACCAAGTTAGGTATAGGATTCTTCAAATATCAGCTTCTAGAACTGATATCAAACCCAGGTTGATTTAGATATGGTTGGTTCTATATATGTGTTGTATAGAACCAAGAGAGAAAGAGAATCGTGTAGAGATTGATTTTGTGTGTGTATGAGAGTGAATTGAGAGAGAGTTGGGGCTGGTTTGTGTGTGTTTGGCGTAACTTGAGCAGAGTAACGCTAAGGAGTGGAAAAAGGGGATCCAGAAATGAGAGGTGCAGGCCTCAATTTATAGCTGCATGGAGCTGGCCAAGAGTGTTGCGCTACTTTAAGAGCCATAACCGCCTTCTTTCTAGAAACATGCAAGGTGGCAGCCTAGAAGGATCCTTCTAGCGAAGTCCTGTCCAAATTCGTTATTCCTGGCAGGTCCTCCCTTTCTCGGAAAGTTTGGAAAAGTTCCCGAATTGCCCCTAAACTTCATGAAAGTTTGGGGAATTGCCAGGAAACCTTTAATTGGAAGGCCGGAGCCAGATTTGGGTACTTACAGCAGGGCAAACTGACACTTCGTATCATCATTGGGAAAGGTGGTTGCTGATAGAGCAAACCATAAGAATGCTCGAGTCAATCGATAGGCTGTCATCCTCTCAGAGCCAGCTCTATACGCGTCAATACCTCTTCTCAAGTGTCCCTCCATCCGACCGTGCAGAATGCCGGTGCCCCTGGCGTCCGTGATAACAAAACCCATCAGATTCGTAAGCTGCTCCATGGTGAACTCTTCAAACCACTATATGGGATTGCCCTAGAACGACAACCCTGTGATAGCTGCGAAGTCCGTGAGAGTAATCATTGCCTCCCCCCACCTGAAATGAAAAGTGTGGGTCGTATCCCACTAGTGCTTGCTCAAGGCCACGTAAATAGCCTTGACCCTCTGCGTCAACACCACTACAGCCACGACACTAATGAATCCCCCAGACCGGAATCTATTACCATTTGTCGAGGACTTCTCTCCCCACCCCGAGTAACGTCTGGGAGCATCCCCCACAACTCGCTCACTGCCTCGACGTTCCCCCTACTCTTGGTAGTGAACAGATCTATCGGCCCTCGCCCCTGCAGGTAAGACACAACAAAGGTATGTTAATACTCAAATAACGTATGCGAAATGTACATGTCATGAAACAAAAGCACATAATTATATCATCACAAAGATATAATCCAATTACTTCCTAAAAATATTTCCGTCCCAATTCAGAATATTTACGGTTCAAATTTCAAAATTTCCGTTTCAGTACGGTCCATTTCCTAAAAATATTTCCACCCCATTTCGGAGTATTAATGGTTCATTTCCTAAAAATATTTCCATCCCATTTCGGAGTATTAACGGTCCATTTCCTAAAAATATATCCGTTTCATTTCGAAATATTTACGGTTCACATTTCAAAACTTCCATTTCGGTTCGGAATCATTTCAAAACTTCCTCTTCAGTTCGGAAACATTTCAAAACTTCCGCTTCAGTTCGGAATCATTTCAAAACTTCCGCTTCATCAGTGAGGAATTAGTTCAAAAAAATTTCATCTCAGTTGAAAGCCATTTCAAAATCTCCGTCCCAAATTAACACACTTTAAATTTGGAAAACGTACTTAGACATAGAATTTCTTTACAAAATTTTCTACATTGTCTACCCATACCCTCAATTGCATCAAACAAAAATCAATTTCAATAAAGGGGCATAACAAGATCAAAAGCCCCAAATCGGGCAACAAGAACCCTAAATCAATTCAAAATTCAAAATTCAAAATTCAAAATTCAAAATTCAAAATTCAAAATTCAAAATTCAAAATTCAAAATTCAAAAATCAAAAATCAAAAATCAAAAATCAAAATTAAAAAAATCAAAGAAACATTCAAAGAAATTCAAGAATGCTTACCTTCCTCGCAATCCCCTCCTTGGATTTGTGATTATCTCGAGCCTTGTAAAACTCGGATGGATCCAAAGAAAGCTCGGTCGCTCGCAACATCCTCTTGAGCTTCTTCCTCTCATTATCGGTTCTCCTATAACGACCCCGTCGTCCTAATCTACCTTCCATAGCTTTAATCTTTCGAAGTTTCAACAAAGAATCGAGAAAATTGCAAGATTTTTCTCTCTTTTCTCTCTTTTCTCTCGGCCAAAGAACAAATTTTTTGTTCTTTCTTTCTTCTACTCGACGGCTGACTAAAACTATGCCAAATTGAAGAACTGGCCAGACGGCCTCTTTTACATGATGGGCCATTTTGGTCCCAATGACCAATCAGCCCCCATCCTTTCAAAATTGATGCTTTTGCTAAAATGTTATCATAATTCTCTTACATTTTCGTCCCCTCTCCCAAGGTTAAATTTCCCGTTAGATTTCACTAATGTCCCCTCTCATGAGGTTAAATTTCCCGTTAGATTTCACTAACGTCCCCTCTCACGAGGTTAAATTTCCCGTTAGATTTCACTAACGTCCCCTCTCCCGAGGTTAAATTTTCCGTTAGATTTCACTAACGTCCCCTCTCTCGAGGTTAAATTTCGGCCGTCATCGTAAGCCCGACCATCTTATCTCAACGGCAATCATTGTAAGCCCGTACAACAATCCCTCTTCGGCCGTCATTGTAAGCCCGAACATTCCTCCCCAACAGGATCGTAAGACCGTCCTTTTAACAAAAGACCGATCATCTCTTCAGTTTCAAAATGCTTGTTAGAACGTCAATCATCTCTTCCGTTTCTAACTGCTTGTTAGAACGTCAATCATCTCCTCCATTTCTAACCGACTTTGTTAGAACTTTGGACGCTTTTCCCCAGCAATGTGCCATCCTCTCCCGAAGTTGAATTCCGTTTCTAACTCCGTCATTAGAACTTCAATCCTTCTTACGAACTCAGACCGTGTTGTTAATAACGCCTGTTTAACACAACCGTTCCTGCCATTTCGTTAGATCCCCAGTGTAAGATTTCGTGACCCAGGGTCAGTCTGTTAAGTCTCTTATACTTAACGGACAAGAACTACGATCGGCTTGATTCCCCCGTGGATACGCAAGAATCCTTGCTTTAGGGTCCAGCCATTTGACCGTTCAGGTCACTCAGTAAGGCATCCCCCCGATTTGGGATCCTTATCTTTTTTCGATGACCCCACTTCCTCCGTAAGTGACGTCGCCGAGGGGCTACTGTAAGTACCCAAATCTGGATCGTTATAATCCGTTAACTCACACTTTCCAAGTTAACGAGACTTTCCAGGACTGCCCCGACCATTCAAAATTAAAGTGTATTCAAAACACGTTCGAACACGTGAAAATATCACTTTTCCAAAAATACGCAATTTTCGGGACTTTTCGGGACTGTTTCGACATTTATTCGGACAGTTATTTAAAAAACAGTCAAGGCACGGCCCAACAGAACAAAATATCCTTACTTAATGACTAAGCAAGACACGTGTCACACATGCACAAGGCCCTATGTCAAATCAATCAAATCCAAGGCTGGAAAAGACCAAAATACCCTCAAACTGAAGGACTGGCCGGCCGGCCTATTTTGCTGGATCGCCCATCAGTCTCATTATATTTTCAAATACCCAAAAAGCCCTCAAACTTGAAGGTTAGGCCGGACGGCCTGTTCTACAATTTTACCCCCTATAAATACAGCCCTTCCCATTCAGTAAATGGTGAACAAATTTTAGCCCTCTTGCCCAGTTGTCTCGGTTCCAGTGCCCTAAAACCCTTTGTAAGCCCCAGAAACGTCTCGATTTGCGTGAAAACAACGTTTTTCCAAGCCAACACACAATCCAAACACCTTTTCAAACACCGTTTCGTATCCAATATACAATCTCTCGAGTGACAGAGTTGAAACCTAGCCATTGGTAAACTCTTATTCTCAAATCTTCCATTTCATCTCTTTTTACGCGTTTTACGCTACTTCTGATCCGATCAAAATCTTCAAAATGCAGACACTACGTTGTCTACGAGTCTTGAAGTGATCCTCTCTCTATCACTTTTTTCCTTCGAAAAGAGTGATTTAGGGTTAAAACGGAGATCTTGAACCATTTTCATAAACTTTATCTATTACGTCTTTTATCGTCCGAATCGTTTGGTTCGTTGATTGTCATATCTACCGTCCGAACCGTTTGGTTCGTTGATTATCATTTCTACCGTCTGAATCGTTTGATTCGTTGATTGCCATTTCAATAACGCTCTTTATCGTCCGAACCGTTTGGTTTGTTGATCGCATCTTTTACCGTACGAACCGTTTGGTTCGTTGATACCGTCCTTTCAATATTGTCATTTACCATCCAAACCGTTTGGTTTGTTGATCGTATTTACTTTTAACATCCGAGTCAAGAAATTGACTTGTCGATCGTCATTTCAATACTGTCATTTACTTTAAATGCCTTTTCTTCACTGTCGTTCTATCAAAAAAGGGTAACGTTATAATGCCCGGTTCAAAATCAAACTCTTTCCTATACTGTCGTTTTGTCAAAAAGGGGTAACGTTATAATGCCCGACTCATTTCAAAACCCGCCATTCAAACTCCTTTTCAATCTAAAGTTTTCCATTCAAACTTCCTTTCAATCCAAAGTTTGCCATTCAAACTCTTTTTCAATCCAAAGTTTGCCATTCAAACTCATTTTCAAGTTTGCCATTCAAACTCATTTTCAAGTTTGCCATTCAAACTCATTTTCAAAGTTTGTCATTCAAACTCATTTTCCAGTTTGCCATTCAAACTCATTTTCAAGTAACAAATAAACATACACACACGCACAATTTTTGAGAAAGGTAGAAAGACTCGTCAATACGAGGCATTTCGGGTGAGCCCAAATTTATCTCTTCCCGAGGCGTAACATGACCTCCGAACCTAACAATCTCTGTTCAAAAGCCTTTTCTTAAGTTTTTTCTCCTAATAAAAATGATCAGTGTCTCAAAAGCCTTTTCTTCAGTTTTTGCTCCTAATAAAAATGATCCTTGTTTCAAAAGCCTTTTCAAAGCTTTGGCTCATAATCAAAATGGCGTGGCGACTCCTCTTTTTCCCGTGAAATTCAAACCGCTCGCCGCCCTCGCGATCCGGGTAATTTCAAGATCAAACTGAGAAGTTTATTTGATACTCCACGTGTCTCATAATAATGTTCAATTTACCCTTTTTGTTTAAAAAATAGTCTCATTTTCAAAATTATTAGGTTAAAATCTTTAAACTTTCAAAATTGCAAACTAAGTAAAAACAGAAGAAAGAAAGGAGATGGTGAGTTAATCTAAGGAGAAGAGGAAGTGATGGAGTAATAAGTAAATATCATTAAGGTTAATAATATATGACTATTATTATGAACATAGAGAGTAATAAATTAACGTTATGTATGGCGACTCTGGTCAAGTGAGATTGTGAATGATTCGAGATTTTTGAAATTAGTAAGTATCTATTAGACTACCAAAAAATCTGATGAGTACCCAAAAATGTTTAGAAAACCACTTTACCAAGTTACAAATTACATGTGTCTTTCATGAAAACTTTGGTGAGAATTACATGCAGGGGAAGGACTTTCAGGCCTTTGAGATTCTCAGAAGAAGTTCCGTAGTCTAAAAATGCTCGATAATCAAGTTAAATGATTTTCTCGCATCAATAATATTTTTAAAAATGTTTTGGTATTTAAATGATTATATTTATTTTTTATGCATACGTGTTACCCTAAAATCTTGATAATCATACAAATTTGAGAAAAAAAATCCAATCAACCATGTAAGGGACAAATTTGTTAGAGACATTATCTCATATCAGAAATTGACGAACCTTACCAATAACATATAAAGATCCTGAGCCACTCCCCATTAGCAACAATTGATTTTAAGGTGGAACCTCATACTTGAAGATGGTATTAGAGCAGGTCCATTACACGTGCAGGCTCAATAGTCCATGATGTTGCTCCGCGCTACCCGATTAATAAGTTCACGTTGTAAACATTGGCAAAGCCCGGCTACACGTGAGGGGCGTGTGTTAGAGACATTATCTTACATTGAAAATTGACAAACCTTGCTTGTAACATATAAAGATCCTGATCCACTTTTCTTAGCACCAATTGACTTTAAGGTGGAACCTCAAACTTAAAGACATTTCATTAATTAATATTATACATATACAAACAACCATGGAATTGATGCATAAGTGTTATCTTAAAATTTGACTCATTTAAAGTTTCAACATTGTAATCATTCAATGATATATCATAACGTGGTCAACTCTTCTAAAATTACAACTTACTATCTCTATCATTCTTTGTCGAATTAATTTATTTGATACAAAAAATAAGTAAACATATATTATAATTGAAAAAGTAAAGTAAATTGGATAGAAATTGAGAGTATAATAGGATATAACATTTCAAAAATGTTACAAGTTGGCCACCAGGGATGACAATTTGACCGAACCGAAGGCGATCCGATCCGAAAAATTCGAATATGGTTTTAAATTTTTATGATCCGATCGGGTTCAGTACCACTGTTGATCCGATCCGAGACCCGACCCGATCCCAAATAACCTATGTATATAACTAAAAATTAGGGTTCTAATGCCTCTCTTACTCTCTCTATCCGCTTAGATCTTTCTCTCTCTATCCGCATAGATTAGGCGCCTCTCTTTCTCTCTCTATCTGGACTTGGTGAAATTGTTGAACCCTTCAAGCAAACTCTTAATATCTTCCTTCACTTCGTTCACAGATCCTTCCAATCCTTCGACCCGCTGCTGAAGACTTCCACAAATTTGATTCAGATCTTTAAATCGGCCATCATGCTTCTGTAGATTATTGAAAATATCTTGCCATCTTGTTCCCTCCGCCATAGCTATCTCTATATGCTCATCTCCCTCTCTCTATTTCTCTCTCTCTCCGATCGTCTCTCTTTCTCCCCTCGTCTCTCTCTATCCCCCTCGTCTCTCTCTCCGCTCGTCTCTCTATCTTCACTCATCTCTAATTAGTAGGCTCTTCATGGCTGTTTGAAGGAAGCAAGAAGAGTCTGAATTGGTGGCAATCGGCACTGGATTTTGCATAAGGTGAATCAATTTTCCTATCCTTTTATTTCTGATTTGAATTAGAAGTAATCCATGGCTGTTGAATGGTTATTTAGGGTATAAAGAGATAGATTGGTTTGGAATTTGATGCAATTTGATTACATAAACTGTTGTGCTTAAAAAAAAAGTGAAAACTTCGGATAGGATCGGGGCGAGTTCGGTTAAGGGTTTGTGCTGTTCGGATCAAATTCGGATCAGAACTGATCCGATTCAAATCCGACCCGTTGCCATCCCTATTGTCCACTAACTGTTAAGTATGAGTGTGCATGGGTGGCTAGGTTGAATAAATAAATATTAAAAATTTACTATTTATTGAACCATAACTTCTAATGGAACGTCAAAAATGAAAAGTTTTGTAGTTTGAAACGGGAGAGAAATTTTATATGCTTTTTAGATAAGTATTAGGGGTGTAAATGGTTCGGTTTGGTAAAATTTACAGACCGAACCACTAGTCATCGGTTTGAAAAAATTCCAAACCGAACCAAACCATGAAAAAATTCAAACCGAACCAAACCAAACCGCTATGGTTTGGTTCGGTTTGGTTCAAACCGCGGTTCAATTATGCGGTTCAGACCGCGGTCCAGACCGTGGTTCAGACCATTATTTAGACTACGGTGAAAATCACAATTCAGACCGCAACTCATTTTCATATTGTTTAAATTTTCCGTGATCATGGAGGAAGAGCGAAAAATGCGAGTGTTTAAAAGACTAGAGGAAGAGAGAGGTCAAAGGAAGAAAAATACTTTACAATGGCGATCGTGGAGAGAACTTGGTTATTATGTGTCGTAATAAAGATAACAAATGATAAAATTAATATTAAATAAAATACAAAACGGGGGTTATGATTAGTTTATGTAAATTTTAATAAAGATACAAAAATATTAAATAAGATACAAAACAAGGGTTATGATTAGTTTATGTAATGTGGTTCGGTTTGGCGGTTTGGTCTTGCGATTCGGTTTGGTGGTTTGGTCTCGCGGTCTCAAACCGCGGTTTGGTTTGGTTTAGTTTGGTTTGGGAGGGTCAGACCACAAACCAAACCGAACCATGTGGTTTGTAAATATTTGAGACTGAACCGAACCATTCATACTTGAAAACCAAACCAAACCGCATGGTTTGGTTCGGTTCGGTCTCAAACCGCGGTTTGAACCGAACCACTTACACCCCTAATAAGTATACTTATGTCCCATCGAGTATTGACGGGTTACTAACTAGGGCATAAGTGGTGGCTGAGATTGAAAGTTAGAAATTTGATCCTACGGCTGATATTCCTTTTCCCTCCCACGATCTCTTTTCTCCCTCCTCCGTCAACCACCATTCTTCCACGTCCTGCCTCTTTTTCCCCTCTTCACGTTAAACCCACTCTTCCCACAACAGTTACACGTTAAACCCACCTTATACCGACTCCAATTCTCTATTGTGGACATCACGCTCCCCCTTTAATTTCAATTGCGCAAACTGTAATCAGGTAAGAGGTCTAGGGCTTCAATCCAACATTTGTTCTTCATCTTCCATCCAACATTTTTAAGTTTGATGGTTGTTTAAATTTTGTTTATTTGTTTGAAATCGATATTGGATTCCTTCTTCCGATTTAGCTTGTCCCCGACAAAATTAAGACCACGGTGGTTCTGGAGGTGTAGCGACGGCGGAGGTAGCAGGCGAGAATCTCAAGAACCCTTTTGTGTTGCTTGTATTTTTCTCTCTTTGTCTAATTGATTTTATTGATCTGGACATGGTTTGATTTTGTTTCAAATGTGGGGTTTAGGGCTTTAGTTGTTTCATGTAATCACGGTCCAATCTCAGTTCCAAGTCTGTTGGTTGTGTTTGATAGTGAATTTCGTGTGAATTTGATTGGAATTTGGCATGTGGTGTTTGTATGTATGAAATGAAACAACCTACTGTGAACTTGGCTTGAACAATTTTTCCATCAATTTAGGCCTGCAATAAAACAGTTAAGAACATGAAGTCAACATGGAAGATGGCCTTAAAGGAAATTGTAGAAGATGAAGTGTGATCCAAATCTATAGTACAATACAGTTTGTTTGGTTATTGCTCATGTATGTAGTTTAATTGTTTTTGAATTGGGTTGAGTCTTTGAGACTTTATATGATTTGATTTTTCTGTTCAGAGAGGGAAAACTGTTCATCCTTTGGCACAGTATAGTAATTCCGTTCTAACGTATTTATTTAACTCAAAATTTTATTATCACTCAAGCATGCCATTTCTATTGACTTTCAATTGGGTTGAGAGCTCATAGATATGATTTGTTTTTTTTTTTTTAATATCTCTCTCGAGAGGGAAATCTTTTAACTTTTTGGTACATGTATTTAGTTATTGTGAATATGTAATGCCATTTTCCTGATTAGTTTGGGTTGATCGGGTTAGTATATATCTTTTCTCTACCTTCACTTAATTTGGTTTGTGCCTACGAGAATGGAATATGTAGGTTTTGGTATTTTTGGCCTTGATTAAATTTTGATGAGGAGTTAGCAACTATGGTAGGTATCTGAAGGACTGCACTTGCTCTTTCCATCCCAATATAACTTTTTAGCATGACCAAAAAAAGTATGGTGTATATAAGGATGTTTGGGCTTTATCCGAAGGACTGCACTTGCTCTTTACATCCCAATATAAATAACTATTTTGGAAATATCTATTTTTTCATAAAAAAAAGCTTATTTATAATTTTGTAAATTTTTAGTTTGCTAAAATATAATAAATTATGGAAAAAATTGAAAATAAATACATACTTACGAATAAAGATTTCAATTTTTTTTAAGAAAATGATGTGGTATATAAAAATTATAAAAAATAACTTTCAAATCTTATAATGTCTATACCAATTTCTGCAGTAAAAGAGTTGTTGCAATCTTTCAAAGGTCATAGGCACCTTTGTTCGGTACTTATTATTATGCCTATACCAATATAAATTTCTCTTTTATTTGATGGAAACTCGAAAAAAAATATAAATACTTTATGTTTATTTGTACATAAAATATTGATCACCTTAATTGATTTCTAGCTAGAAAAAATAACTACATATAATTAACTAAATTTAAATATTTGTATGTAATTTTTAAGTATAATATTACGGATTAGGTTCAATAAATACAAATTTAAATATTTGCATGTAAGTCATGTGTGACTTTTTTGGCTAACTGTTAGCGCTCGATACTGTTTGCAAAAGTCAAGTCCCTCTGCGAACATAGTTTGGTTTGCTGTAATTTTCTATTGGTTGAACCTCTCTTTAATGCAAATTGAAATTAAATTTCTTAAATTAAGGGGGTGAAATGTAAATTCTTAAATTAAAATTATTAAAATAAAAATGAGAGCCCCACTCTGCACCTTTTTCTTCATCTCCCTAACCTCACCCTTCCCTACCACCATTACTATCATCTCACAGACCCACCCATCACTTCCGCCCACACACCACCATCCCACTTTTCTTCCTCTAGCCATCACCACCACCATGAACGAAACTCAAATTTGCAGGTGAATTCCCCAAATCCCAAACCAAAGACCTTAAAAGAATCACCATTTGCAAACCCTTTGAGCCCGTTGAATCCGGCCAGTAGTGAAGAAAAAAGTCGTTAGAGAGAGCAGTGACCGAAGAAGAAGATGAAGATTTTTTCAATTCACTCTAAACGATCACCACTATATTCATTTTCGTCTTTCTTCTGATCCGACCATTAATGATAAGGTTGTCTCTCTTCCTCCATACTTGATTAGCATGTCGAATTAGATAGACGCCATAAAGGGGTGGAAGGTGATGCAGCGTAGGAGGGGGAAGGGGAAGGAGTGGGTTAAGGAGAGGAGGGGATCGAAAATCAGGGGCGTGGTTAGGGGTTTAGAGCCTGAAAGTAGGACTTTTTTATATGAAGCCAGAGGGTTTAAGGCGGGATTGTAAAGGGGGATTGTCGTTAACGGTGAAGGAGACTCAGGAGGGAGAGGTATTATGGTGGGTTTGGGTTTGGGTTTGGGTTTAGGTTTTGGTTTTGTTTTTGTTTTCTTTCTTTAATAATACTAAGGTGGAGTAATTTTTCTTAAAAAATTGGAATAATTTTTTATTCTGACTATTAATTTCCATCCAATGAATATTTTATTTTTAAATCAATAAAATAATTATTATTGCTTGAAAAATGAAATATTTAAATTTAATCTATTAATGTTTCCAACATAATATATTAATGTTTTCAATTTTTTTTTAATTATAATAACTTTCTTTAGTTTTTTTTTTTTTAATTTAGATAATAATTATTTTATTTGGTTTTAAAGTTTGAAACATAAAATGGGATATACAGTTATAAGTTATAGAAGGGTTTTTAATTTAGATTTTCTATTTTGGTTATTTATTTTCATTTAAATTGCATTAAAACAACAATGAAAAAATTCTTGTTTAAAAACATAATCTGTTAAATGACACGTGACTTGCATACGATCATTTAACGATTTTTTTTAATAAAACTAGTTAAAAACCCTAAAATGCTAACAAAATAACAATTTTGTAGCCTATATTGTAAATAGTGATATAATAGGACCTGACTTAAAAACACCCCATAAACTTTGAGGCCCACAATGCAATTTCCCCGTAAAAGTATATTAATCTTCGTACATTGACCTTGTTTGAGAGCAAACATTGTGGTACATGCCAGATTATGCAGGTAAATAAAAGTGGTAGAATGAATTAATGCATACTAGATAATTTACATTGGATAAAAGAAGTTGAACAACTGTAGTCGTTGTTGCAACAAAAACAACAAGATTTATATATATAGGATTAAAGATGTTGAATAAAGTTCCATGATATAAAAGTGGTAAATATAGTTTTTACAATTATAGTTTATACATGCCAGATTATGCAGGTAAATAAAAGTGGTAAATATAGTTTTTACAATTATAGTTTTTACAAGACGATTAATTGTCATGCGGCATCATGCGAACTGGGAGACCTTGTGTCGGGATGAGCACTGGATTATATATCATCTTTTCATTTTGCACAACTTTGTTCCATCGAAATCTGGTTACCAAGTTGTGGATGAAAATCAATATTTCAACACGAGCATACTCATTTCCAGGGCACATATGACGTCCAGCTCCAAATGGTACAAAACTATATGGTGCCGGTCCCTTTCCTTCAAACCTCGAAGGATTGAATTCCTCTGGATTCTCAAAGTACTTCGGATCCTTGTGTGTTGAGTGTACGCTCCAAAATATCTGTATAGCAATAATTTGATTATGAACATCAATGATAATACACGTTAATATGTTTATATATATTCAAACCTTTCATCCTTTAGGAATGGTGAAGCCAGCGTAAGTGAAGTCATGATTAGCCTGCCTGAAAGCTCCTGGAACTGCGGGTGCTAGGCGCATCACTTCATTTATGACACTGCGAGAATACTTCATTTTATTTATGTCATCCCAGTTTAGAAATTCTCCTGTCTGCTTACACTTCTTTATTTCATTTTGTTCTGTGAAACAAATTTACCAAAACAAGATTAATTATATTAGTTGAAAATCCAACAATGAAATGCATGCATGCAGTACCCAAACAGATCTGGATCCCAGATTCTTCTAAATTTGCTAAAATAATGGCAACCCATTTGCGAAAAAGATGATGTGACTTAACTGCATCACTTCCGAATCCTTGATCAACAAAAAATTCGAAACTTTTTTTGACATTCATTTTGAAACGGAGGGAGTATAAGATATACAAGGAATATATATAAATATATATATGTGTGTGCGTGTGTGGGTGTGTGTGTGTAAATATAATATATTTGGACCTTTGAGGACTTGATTATAGACAAGAGGATGATCAGCAAGGTAGTAGATAACAAAGGACATGGTAGAGCTGATAGTGTCATGGCTTCCAACAAGAAGACTTAAAATAGCATCAGCAATCTCCATTAGAAAGATTTCATTCTTCTCAGTTGATGATGCAGAAACCAAGAATGAGATTAAGTCAAGTTTATAAGTATCAGGTTTGATCTGTTGATCAAGTCTCCTCAGCTTGATTATTGGATAAATCTCGTCCCGGATTCTGTTGGCAGCCTTGATCGCACGGTTGAAAGTAGTGCCAGGAAAATTGATAGGAACAGATAATAAACCTTTCGTAATATTATCAAAATTCACACTAAGTTTATCAATTTGAGCAGGATCTTCAACAGCCAAAAATAGCTTGCATGATAAAGAAAAGGCTAGTTTCTTGAAGACAGGGAAAGCATGGATAACTTCATTTGTGGCCAGTTTATTGTCCATAAAACTTTTCATCATATCATCCATGATCGGTATGTATCCTTTTAGCGCTTCTGGTTTAAGGAACGGAGACAGAAAATCTCGTACTTTTCCTTCTTCGCCCATCGATGAACCTTTGGATAACATGATATTTGTGATCGTAGATGGCCACCAAATTCCCAAACTATTCTTCTCGTTCGAGAACACCATCTTGTGGCCACCAGCACCACATGGGACGGCCATTTCAGATCCGGCTATGGATGTTTTGAATATAACCGACGAGTATTTACTCATCCTTTCTCTAATAAAGCTTTCGGGTTTGTCTTTGTAACCTGCATACAAAAACTTTAATGATTCTCCAATGATTGGCCACCCGGTACTGCCCGGAATGTTTTCGTATTTTGTTTTTTTGGCTAATTGGAAAATGAATGCCATGGAGACATTGAGAACAATGCCAAGGAGTACAACTTGATGCTACCATAAAAAATGGTGCTGATGCTACCATAAAAAATGGTGCATAGGAAACTCACCGGGGTAGCGGCGGCGGCCGGACCGGAAAAACATGCTCCGACGGATCCGATCTCAAATGGGACCTACAACACAAAACACCGTTAGGGGTGGGGGGTTTTCCCCCCCACAAACCCTCCGGCGTGAGAATCATCAATCCGATTCATAACAATTTATCATATATTTCTAGAGAGAGAGAGAGAGAGGAGAGAGAAAGCTTGAATTTGAGACATACCTTTTAGAATGAAGGGAGGGAGTATTTATATGACCCATGACTCATCATTATCATCTTATCCTTACTTTACACGTGTCAACCATTCAATGGGGGGAAAATCTATCAAAAGATTTCATTTGGATAAGGTCAAGGCCAAAATCTTGACACGTGGCACGTTCCGTACCTGGAGACATCAACATGCTGCAAGACTCAACATCAGACATGCGGGAAGACATGCGGGAAGACATGCGGGAAGGCCTTACGGGAAGGCATGCGGGAAGGCCATACAAGGCACACGCGGGACATGCGGGAAGGCATGCGGGAAGGCCATACTGAAGCACATGCGGGACATGCGGGAAGGCCATACAAGGCACATGCGGGACATGCGGGAAGGCATGCGGGAAGGCCATACAAGGCACATGCGGGACATGCGGGAAGGCATGCGGGAAGGCCATACAAGGCACACGCGGGACATGCGGGAAGGCATGCGGGAAGGCCATACAAGGCACATGCGGGACATGCGGGAAGGCCATACAAGGCACATGCGGGACATGCGGGAAGGCATGCGGGAAGGCCATTTCCTGTCATGCGACAAGCCACTTGCTGCATGACGACAAACCAGCCTTAGGCGGGAATTAAGCCTTAACCATAGCTAAAAACATGACTTAGACCAATCATATAATAATCAACTTTGACGATATCCTCACGACATATGGGCCCCTATAGTCCATATTTGGACTTGGGCCGGGTAAACATTTATCGGGCATATTTTGTTATGGCACATCAAAAGCCCCCGACTCCTTAGCTCGATTATTCATGATCGAGTTGAGGAGTAGAATAGTATACATAACAAAATATAGCTTATCTCATCGAGTCAATTTTTCCTGGTACAAAACATAGGTCCACTCCTCGATCTCTCCCCATCACTTTCATTTACTGACTTCTCATTTTGCTTCAACTTTTGCCTTTTCTTTCTCATTTCATTTCACGACTTTCCAATATTCAACTATTTCTACGAATCCTGGATCTCTCCCCGGACGCCGCATCCACTTGTTGCCTGGGTCTCTCCCGCATCACCACATCCATTTGGCGCCTTGGTCTCTAACCAAGACGCGACATCAACTTGGCGCCTTGGTCTCTAACCAAGGCGCCGCATCCATTTGGCGCCTTGGTCCCTAACCAAGACACCGCATCCCTTTTGGGCGACTTGGTCTCTAACCAAGACGCCGCATCCATTTGGTGCCTTGGTCTCTAACCAAGACACCGTATCCCTTTTGGGCGACTTGGTCTCTAACCAAGACGCCGCATCCATTTGGTGCCTTGGTCTCTAACCAAGACACCGCATCCCTTTTGGGCGACTTGGTCTCTAACCAAGACGCCGCATCCATTTGGTGCCTTGGTCTCTAACCAAGACACCGCGTCCACACAGGCGACTTGGTCTCTAACCAAGACGCCGCATCCATTTGGTGCCTTGGTCTCTAACCAAGACACCGCATCCCTTTTGGGCGACTTGGTCTCTAACCAAGACGCCGCATCCATTTGGTGCCTTGGTCTCTAACCAAGACACCGCATATCTCAGACAGTTAGGGATGCGAGCCCAACAGTTCGGGATGTCAGCCCATATCCCTGACAGCATGGGATGTCAGCCCAACAGTTCGGGATGTCAGCCCATATCACGGCGGCATGGGATGTCGGCCAACTTGATTCGGGATGTCAGCCCATATCCCTGACAGCATGGGATGTCAGCCCAACAGTTCGGGATGTCAGCCCATATCCCTGACAGCATGGGATGTCAGCCCAACAGTTCGGGATGTCAGCCCATCGTGCAGTTCGGGATGCGAGCCCCTCCTATCTCAGCAACATCATATCAGCAACTCAATCCTTATCAATCTTTGTCGCAGCTTTATCAACCTTGGGGCAGCATCATCAACTTCGGAACATAAGCAGTTCGGGATGCGAGCCCAACATGCAGTTCGGGATGCCAGCCCTACTTTTTTTTTTTTTTTCAAAACTTTTCAAGACATTTTCTTCGCCAAAAATTCAAAACATGGCATCCGACCAAACTTTAACATTTCAATCAGCGGCATCCCGCCAAACTTTAGCTTTTCGAAAACTTTTGAAACGGCAGCATCCCGCCAAACCTTAACTTTTCGAAAACTTTTGAAACACGCGGCATCCCGCCAAACCTTAACTTTTCCAAAACTTTTGAAACACGCGGCATCCCGCCAAACCTTAACTTTTCGAAAACTTTGAAACATGTGACATTCCGTGAACATAATAAACAGAGAACACATTTAACTTTGCTACGTAACCTCATTTCTAAGTAAGCATGCACTCATATTCTCAAATAATGTGCTCACAAAAAATCATTTAACATGAATATAAGAGATGGGAAGAGACGACCTGACGGAGGTTAACGAAATTCCTTTAAGAACCTAACGGAAGCTTTTAACGATCATCGTTGCTAAACTTTTCTAGATAACGAAGCTAACTTACCCAGACTGATCACGTGCCCCTCCTTACCCACACAATTTTGTGTGGCTGTGAATCAACCACCTTTGATTTTTTACTCACCCCACCTTGCCTGTATCACACTCTCAGCCCCACAACAATAACAAGACCAATTTTTTAAACATTCATTTCCTATTTATTTTCTACTTTTCTTCATAAGTCTCATATTCTAGAAGTATACTCTACTCCCAATGTCCCCTTCAACCAACCAGGAGTGACGATCCAAACGGCGAGAACTGCCCCCACGGCGATAACTTCGGCGACGAGATCATCGTCTTGCAACAACCGCTATGGTCGACAACAACCTTGTTCCAGCAACAAAATCCACTTGGTCAACGATGACCCTTCCTTAACTCGTCTCCATCTTCACGCCTGCTAGCTCCGGCGAGATCCGAAGCTATTGCTACTGCCGGCGATGATTAAAGATATCGCCCCAACCGGCGACAACACAGACTATCGGACGGCGACAAATTAACGGCGACAAATCGGACGGTGCCAAATCAACGCTGGCGCTACTACCGGCGACAACTTTGACTGCTTCAACTTCGACTTCTTGCAACTTCGAACTGCTCAAACTCAACCACACCCCGCCGTCACTCCCAAACGGCGACAAATACAAAACGGCGACCTCTTCTTCTGGCCTCAAACTCTCCCTACGGCGACATCAAAAAACAAAGGCGACAACTCAGAATGGCGACCACCATCGCCGCGATGCTACCTCTTAACTTTCAGCCACAAAATCCTTGCCGCCCGGTGACATACAAGGCTGCCCGTTGCTGTTGACCTCAAGATACTACACTGATTTCCTGCGATTTCCAGTTCAATTTCTGCCTCTGCCAAGTTGATCTCACTCTTTGCCTGGCGACATCTCATTAGCGACGCAAGCCTCTCGATTCCCTGCTCTTCTCACCCCTTCAATTTTACTACTTCAGCTGTTCCCGATTTCACTTCTCAGTTGTGGCCCCTTTGCAATTCAGCTTAGCGACATTAATTTAGGACACAAATTTGCTATTTCCTTTTCATTTTCTGCGACTTCTGTAACTTATCTATCTCAAACGTCATGAACTGCACTCGTCACAAACGAGATTTACCGTCTTTACGATTGTTTGCACTTAGCTTTCTCTTTCTACTCTTCCCTGTCAATTTTCCGGTGAACTGCTCTTTATCCGGGGACTTACATACTCCAAATCTGCTTTTCTTCCTCTTCTTCTCTTTCAATTCTCTTCCGGTGAACTACAGTGCAGGTTTGAACAAAATTTGAATGCGAATTACCTTACGCCTGCAAAGCGTAAACCGCATTACTTTCAAATTCCGACTAACTTCGGCTCCGATCTGCTGCTACCCCCACCGTAGTCTAGATTTGATACCTTCGGCTCCTCTAGTCAGTCCCGGCAACGGAACCATCTGATGCTACCATAAAAAATGGTGCATAGGAAACTCACCGGGGTAGCGGCGGCGGCCGGACCGGAAAAACATGCTCCGACGGATCCGATCTCAAATGGGACCTACAACACAAAACACCGTTAGGGGTGGGGGGTTTTCCCCCCACAAACCCTCCGGCGTGAGAATCATCAATCCGATTCATAACAATTTATCATATATTTCTAGAGAGAGAGAGAGAGAGGAGAGAGAAAGCTTGAATTTGAGACATACCTTTTAGAATGAAGGGAGGGAGTATTTATATGACCCATGACTCATCATTATCATCTTATCCTTACTTTACACGTGTCAACCATTCAATGGGGGGAAAATCTATCAAAAGATTTCATTTGGATAAGGTCAAGGCCAAAATCTTGACACGTGGCACGTTCCGTACCTGGAGACATCAACATGCTGCAAGACTCAACATCAGACATGCGGGAAGACATGCGGGAAGGCCTTACGGGAAGGCATGCGGGAAGGCCATACAAGGCACACGCGGGACATGCGGGAAGGCATGCGGGAAGGCCATACAAGGCACATGCGGGACATGCGGGAAGGCCATACAAGGCACATGCGGGACATGCGGGAAGGCATGCGGGAAGGCCATACAAGGCACATGCGGGACATGCGGGAAGGCATGCGGGAAGGCCATACAAGGCACACGCGGGACATGCGGGAAGGCATGCGGGAAGGCCATACAAGGCACATGCGGGACATGCGGGAAGGCCATACAAGGCACATGCGGGACATGCGGGAAGGCATGCGGGAAGGCCATTTCCTGTCATGCGACAAGCCACTTGCTGCATGACGACAAACCAGCCTTAGGCGGGAATCAAGCCTTAACCATAGCTAAAAACATGACTTAGACCAATCATATAATAATCAACTTTGACGATATCCTCACGACATATGGGCCCCTATAGTCCATATTTGGACTTGGGCCGGGTAAACATTTATCGGGCATATTTTGTTATGGCACATCACAACTAATATGGAGCAAACAATGAGATCCATTGTTAGGCAAGGCTAGGAAGTGAAGAGGAAGAGCCGAGTGTTAGGCAATGCTAGGGAAGTGAAAGAGGGAGCGAGATCCGAGTGTGCTTTTGCTCTCTTCTTGGCCAGGTATTTATAATCAGCAAACTAAGTAAGAAAATAATAATAAAAAGAGATAAGTGTAACTCCCTCCGTCTCACCAAAAGCTTCACCATTTTTCTTTGACACAAAAATTAAGAAAAATGATGAGTGAAAAAAGGGTTGTGAGAGAGAAAAAGTGAGTGAGTATAACAAGTAGGGTTCACAATTTAAATGTGTGAGATAAAAAAATTAGTGAGATTTACAGGTGATACACAATTTAGGTGTGTGAGTTAATGGGGGTATGAATAATATAATACTAATATTTTTTCTATATTAGGAAAATTGAAACTTGTAATGGGACACTGTTTTGGGTAAATGTGAAGCTATAATTGAAAAGGAGGGAGTATAACTCATTTTAATAGCAAATAGTTTCTAGTTTCTTTGCCTTGAAATTTTACCTATGCAATTTAAATATCCCAATTTCAAAATGTGTGACAAGCTCTAACAAGATTTTTAATGAAATTTTTAATATTTATTTTTATTTTCTTAGTTCCATGATATAAAAGTTAATTGAAGGATGCTATTCTATTTAATGCTCGCGCAAAAAAAATATATAAATAACTCATTTTAACAATTTGTGCTAAGAGTGATGCATACCATATTTCATTTCAGTATTTAGGCTTATTATATATTAATTAGTCAAAAGACTTAAAAAATAATAAATAATAAAAAGTAAGCTTTGTAGGAACACTATAAATTAAGTAAAACAAAAATTAAGGAGTAACACCTGTGAAAAATTAGTTTTTTTTCAAAATATTATAAAAAATTAGTTTTTAGAACAATTCATCACTCTTATTAGTTAGACTTAGGGGCTGTTTGGTAGGTCGATAAATGACCGGATATGATTATTAGTCCAATAAAAGTATGTTTGGTAGATTAAATGCAACCGTAGTAATTATCCAAAGTACAACACAGATAAGCATCTGAACACCTCTTATCTCTTTCTTATTTATCCTAAAAAAATGGTGGTATTATTAATCTCTGGATTAATAACCTCCTCCCTATTAATACATGCTAATCCTATCGGTCTACCAAACGAGTCCTTAGTGTTTTAAAACTAGTTTTTTTCTTATGTTATAAAAAAACTAGTTTTTTGCAAGATTTTGGCAAAATTAAGATTCTTTTTACCTAATACTCCCTCCGTCCCACTTCACTTGACACTAATTTCCATTTTGGTCCGTCCCACCTCACTTGACACTGTCCAAAATGGAAAGTTTTTACACTCACAACACCAATCAAATCACTATTCTCTCCACTCATTCTCTCTCCTACTTTACCTTTTCTACTCACAACATTTTCTTTAATTAATTATCTCTCTTACTTTTTCTTAGTTACCGTGCCCACCTCTTTGGTGCCAAGTGAACCGGGACGGAGGGAGTATATATTATATAATCAGGGATCGGACCCACTTAGACACGAGTTGGGGCAACCGCACCCACTAAAAAAAAAAAAAAACTGGATTTTAGTTATTATATTTTTAAACTATGAGAACAAAGCATATAACCGTGAATGATTTCTGGTAATGTGTCAAGATTTTGACCTTAAATACGGTAAATACTAAATACAGGGAACGAAAAATACAGGAAACGAAAAATTCCAACCCTGACCTTGCCCATCTCGTGTGTGTATACACGAGATGTTCTCACTTATCCCGTGTAAATCTACACGAGATGTCTCCACCCCACTTTCTCCGATCCTCCGAACCGCAAACGCCGTCATATCTTCAAGAACAACTTTGTACACAATACCCGACGACCCGCTTGTATCCAGTATATATGCCGAAGCTTTCAGCAACGTATCGATTTTGAGTTCAGTCTCTCCGTCCACCATTATAAGCACCCTTTCATTTGACTGAAGATTCACGTTTTGGTAATCGGTTGTTTCGTGTTGATGATGATGATGGTTGTTGATGTTTTGGTAATGGGTTTTGCCTAATTCTTCACTCGACCCGGTTGTTGACGTTTCTTCTCCGTTGTTGATTGTTATGTATGACCAGGTTGTTTGGGTTTTGGATTCTTTGGAAATGGTGAATTCGTCTTTGTGGAGTGGAACTGGTTTGGATATATGACTTGACTTTGGATTTTTATTTCTTGTGCTTCTTCCACCTGTAGACGTAGAGGATTATGATTGCTAAAATCCCGATTCTGGCGAGGTCGCCGACTATGATTGCGATGATCTTGGGTTTTATGTGAAGCCCGCCTTGTGTTCGACCATTTGTCTGAGTGGATCCTCCGGACGTGTTGTCTGATGGGGATGAGTTTATGGTTCTTGGGATTGTTGCGATTGCTGCCGGAGGGGTGCTGTTGGTGGTTACATTGAGAGGATTGGTCATTGTTGAAGGGACTGTGCAGACTTTATCAAGTGGGCTGCCGCAAGGACTGCCGAAATGGTGCGTCGTACATACTGAGAGAGAGAGAGAGAGAGAGAGAGAGAGAGAGAGCGAGGGAGAGGAAGAGGGAGAGTGTTGTTTGAATATGAAATGAAACAAAAAAAATTATATAAATGGGTATTTTGGTAATTTTTTTGATTCCCTGTATTTTTCGTTCCCTGTATTTAACCATATCCCCTTAAATACATGGGTTCAATACCCACCGGCACAAAATTTTTTTTGCATATTTCAAATAAGTTGATTATTTTTTTAATGACCATAGGGAATAGCAATTGTTTTGCGTAATTGTTACATTAATAATGTTTAAATTATAATATAATTTTCAATATATTTTAATAACTTATATTATATATTATGTCATTTACTTTATACATCTATAGTATAAATTAGGGATGTCCTTGCTACAGTCTTTGAACAGTAGCAAGTGACGAAATTCCCATTTTTCCCTCATACATTGTCCCTTTCCCATTTTGCCCTTAAATTTTTTTAAAAAAAAAACTAAAGAAAAAAAAGTGACCTCGGACACGGGTTTAATTAAAAAAAAAAAAATTACGTGTCCTCGGACACAGGCTTATTCTAGTATTACAATAAAGAAAAATAAAGGTGATTAATTTGAATAATGTCTTTACGCGAAATATTTTTATTTTTGGCACCCATTTAAACATATTTTCTGGGGCTGTCACTCACTGTATATAATCTTTCTTCTATATATTTTTTATAAAGGGGGGGGGGGCTAGTTGGAGGAAAAAATAGATCTAATATGAGAATTTTTTTTTTTACGGGGGTTGGGGGCTAGTTGAGGGGCGGCATAAAGATTGTTAAAAAATAATTTCTGTATGAGAAAAAATAAATTGACCGGGAGGGGTGGGGGAGGGAGGTGGGGGTGTAATAAAGGTGGGGGTGGTGGTGGTAGGAGTTGGGAGGTGTGGGTGGGTGGTGGTGGGGTTTGGGGTGATGGTGTTGAGAAGCATTTTACGAAAAATGTTTTGAGAAGGAGATATCCGAAATTCATTTTTCTTAATACACAAGCATATTTTTTACTGATCGAAAAATCTTTTCCGTTGACTTTATTTTTTGATGGTTACCAAATATCGAAAAATGGGGGGAAAATTTCCCCAAACAAACGGAGCCTTATTGTTGGATGGATAAAGTAATATTTTTGTTATCAAATTATGCGTTACAAGTAATTCAAAGTACTCTCTTACCCGTGCCATTGGCACAGTGACAATACAAAAATTAAAATAAAATTTCCCCTCCCTTAAACCCCTTAAAAAAAGAAAAAAAAACATTTTACAGCCCTTTCTACCCCGTTTAAGGCTTTCAGCTTCACCTCATGTACAATAGTTGTATCCTCTGACCCAAACACAAAGAAAAAAAAAAAAAAAAAAAAAAAACAAAAAACAAAAAACAAACTTACTTCCTCATACTTTTCCGACCAATCCATCATGCAAACGACTAAGAGCCTCAAGTTCAGCTTCGCTCCAAAAATATAAATTGGGACAAAAATATTACGTACTGCAATTTATTTGGGTACATAAATGAAGGCAAAATTTATAAAAATCATAATTTTAGGGATGAAATATCACACAGTTACAGTTTGTAGGAAAGGAAAATGGAAGTTTTCAAAAATAAAGGAAGACAACTGCCCCCTTTATCTCCATGTAGCTTCGACTTTGGTTATATCGTTAATATGTAAAGATAAAAATAAAATAGAGAATAATTTTGAAATAAATAAATTAAATGTGACATTTGTTAAGGGAATACATATATAATTAAAATTAAAGGAGAATGCTTGGAATATAGTTAATTCGTTCATTCATGGAATGATTTAAAAGAAAGAAAAAAGCTCAAATTGGCCTTTTTTATTCCATCCTTGCATTTACAAAAGCATCAAATTGACTGGGATGTGGACATAATGTAGCACAATGGAGTACAATTACAGAAAAATAATACACAATAAATTGATAAAAACAGAAAATAAAAAGGAGAAGTTCTTGAATTTGCTGCACGAGCCCAATGAAATCACTGTCTCCTTAAGACATATTCGATCCCTCACCGAGTGTGCTTGAGTTTTTCTTGGATCGCTTGTCTCCCAGGATAGAACGTGCGGACCGGGGGCACTTTGCACCTAAGTTCCCGGCGAGTTGAATTGCGCTTGGACTAGATCACCTCTTCTTTGTGTATGCAATAGAGGAGGCCAAGGAAGATGATAACAATATGCAACCAAAGACTATGGAAGAGGATTTGCGGGAGGAAATGTGTATGAATCTCGTGGTTCTTTGCCAAAAGTTTTCTCAAAGTATTTTTCCAAGTATCATCAATTGTTGTTAACAAACAACAATTTATACATATTCAATCAACCAATAAAAACTGAAAATCAATGGTGTTTATGGAGTAATAAAATGTAATAAACAATTTAATTCACGAAAATTAAACCACCATTATTCCAAAATCATTAGCCATAATGATTTTCATTTCGATTTTCTCGCATTTAATATTGGCCGTTAAATGTCCGCCCAGGATCTCGCTAGCCGAGTATTATAGCACCTCGCTCGGCCGAGCAAGGCTTTCCGAAACTTGGATCCTACATTTCACTCGCTCGGCCGAGTCAACAACCCGCTCGGCCGAGCACCTCGAAAAATTCAAAACCAAATTTTTGATTTACAAAATCAAATTTTATTTGGCCAAATCATTTGAGCATCTATATTTAATTCATCCAAAACCCATTTTGAACAATTAAATATTTTATTTTTCACAAACACAAACCACTTAGGTAATTTGACAAAATTACCCTTTAGAAATTAACCCATTAATTTCCTTCAAACATACTAATTTTTCCAACAATCCCCCACATGAAGGAAATTCATGAGGATAGGTGATAAAGTCAGGGCGAAAACCTGCATAGGATAGGTATGGGTTTGCCCTTTGAACCTTCCTTTGTAAAAGCATATTTACTCTACTCGCTAATCAGTAGACGCGATGTCCTTGAACTGCTAGCTTTTTGTGTAGCCGATCATATACTTTACACAGGTATCGCCCTAACACAATTCAGCTCTCATAGCTGTGTCCATTCATGGCCCTGGATCACAATGCCTGGTTCTGTGAGAAGGTCTAAGAATTGAGCCTCACGCAATTCTTCTCGAAGCGGCCTCTACTTCTTTCTCACATAGGTGATTCTTTTAAGTAAACCATTTTACTTCTCATGAGAATCATTAAAAGCCGTAGGCTTAACCTCATTCATCTCGGGATGTCACTTTAAGGAATGAGCATAGGGTTGACCCCCACAGTGACGCTACAAGTCTTTTAACAGTTAGGTTGTCCCTTTGAACCTAGATCTTGGGATCTCCAGTCAACTAGGTTGGGTTTTCCGCTGCGTTCAACTTCTCAAGAGGCTTTAAACCCATTCCCAATGTCAACCTTGCAACTATCTCTTTACTTAACCCTTTGGTTAGCGGATCCGCCAAATTATCTTTTGACCTCACATAGTCAATAGATATGGTGCCAGTTGCAAGTAGTTGTTTAATGGTATTATGTCTTCGACGTATATGTCTAGACTTACCATTATACATATGACTTTGTGCCCTACCAATCGCAGATTGGCTATCGCAATGTACACTAATTGCGGGCACGGGCTTTTCCCATCTTGGAATATCTTCTAGAAATTGGCGTAGCCATTCGGCTTCTTCACCACATTTATCTAATGCTATAAACTCAGATTCCATGGTTGATCTGGCTATAACAGTCTGCTTAGAAGATTTCCATGATATAGCCGCACTGCTAATGTGAATAAATATCCACTTGTAGACCTTGAGTCTTTGATATCCGATATCCAATTAGCATCACTATATCCTTCTATCACAAACTGGATGTCTAGTGTAATGTAGTCCAAAATCACGAGTATATCTTAAGTACCTTAGTACTCTCACTATACCCTTCCAATGATTTGTTCCAGGATTACTTGTATACCGGCTTAACTTGCTAACGGTGTAAGCAATATCCGGCCTAGTACAACTCATCAAGTACATTAGACTTCCAATAACTCTCGAATACTCTAATTGAGACACCGGTTCATCTCTATTCTTTCGATAGATGAAGATTCGGGTCAATTGGAGTACTCGCTATTCCTTGGTCATCCTTGCTAAATTTCTCAAGAATTTTATCCACATAATGAGATTGACTTAACACAAGTCCATTGGATATTCTAGAAATTTTAACTCCAAGGATTACATCCGCAAGTCCCATATCTTTCATGTCAAATTTTGAATTCAACATGTCTTTCGTGGATTTGATCATCTTATCACAACTCCCTATGATAAGCATGTCGTCTACATAAAGACACAAAATGACATAGCCATTTTCCGTGGTTTTAGTATAGACACATTTGTCACACTCATTTATCTTAAATCCACTTTGCATCATAGCATTATCAAATTTCGATGCCACTTTGTTTTGGTGCTTGTTTCAAGCCATACAATGACTTTACTAATTTGCACACCTTCTTTTCTTGTCCATGTGCAACAAACCCCTCGGGTTGTTCCATGTAAATCTCCTCTTCTAAATCTCCATTTAGAAAGGCTGTTTTTACATCCATTTGATGTATTTCAAGATTTCTCAATGCGGCAATTGCAAGTACAACTCTTATTGACGTTATTCTCGTAACAGGAGAATAGGTGTCAAAATAGTCTAGGCCTTCTTTCTGTCTGTAACCTTTAATTACAAGTCGGGCCTTGTACTTATCAATTGTTCCGTGCGCTTTCATTTTTCTTTTGAAAATCCACCTATATCCTAGTGTTTTACTTCAGGATGAAGGTCCACTAGTTCCCATGTGTGATTTTGCAAAATGGAATCAATTTCACTTTTAATTGCTTCCTTCCACAAAGGTCCTTCCGAAGAGCTAACGGCTTCTTTGTAACTTTGTGGTTCGCTTTCTACCATATAGGTTAGAAAGTCCGGACCATAGGATTTTTCAATCCTAGCTCTTTTGCTCCGTCGAGGTTCTACCTCTTCTTCTTCTCTTTCATCTTGAACATGTTCATCTTCTATTGAATCTATTACCCTAGTCGATGAGCTTGCCTCATTTCTTGACTTACACGGGAATATATTCTCAAAGAACGATACGTTCACACATTCCATTATAGTATTTTTGTGTATAGCATCAATTTTCGACTCATACACAAGAAATCTATAAGCACTACTGTTATGTGCATATCCAATGAATATGCAATCAACAGTTTTTGGTCCAATTTTCACCTTTTTAGGAGGAGGTATGGCTACCTTTGCAAGACACCCCCACACTTTCAAGTGTTTATAACTTGGCATTCTTCCATGCCATAGTTCATAAGGAGTTTTGTCTTGTTTCTTTCGGGGTATTTTTGTTTAACACGTAGTTAGCCGACAACACGGCTTCCCCCCGCATGTTATCCGGTAATCCCGAACTCAATAACATGGCATTCATCATTTCTTTCAATGTCCGATTTTTCCTTTAGGCAACACCGTTTGTTGGGGTGTATAAGGTGCCGAGGTAATATGTTTAATTCCACTTTGAGCACAAATTGCTTCAAATGGAGATTCATATTCACCACCTTTATCACTTTTTAGCACCTTAATTTTCCGGTTTAATTGATTCTCAACTTCATTTTTATATAGAGTAAACTTCTCTATAGCTTCATCTTTACTTTTTAGAAGATACACATAGCAATACTTTGTGCCGTCATCTACAAAAGTCATGAAGTACTTATTGCCGCCCCGTGATTGTGTTGATTTAAAGTCACATAAGTCCGTGTGAACCAATTCAAGTGGTTCACTATGTCTTTCAACGGATGGGAATGACTTTCTTGTTAATTTTGCTTCTACACAAATTTCACATTTTTGTTTACAATCAACTTTAAACTTTGGAATAGAATTTGCTTTTGTCAAACGACGTATAGAATCAAAATTAACATGACCAAGTCTACCATGCCACAAATTAGATGACTCAAGCAAGTAAACGGAAGAGATATTCATTTCATTAGCTTTCGCTTTCACAACCATTACACTTAGCTTAAACAGTCCATCATTGACATAACCTTTGCCTACAAACATACCACTCTTAGACAAAGTGACTACATTGGACTCAAACACAATACGAAATCCATGCTTTATCAAAAGCGATCCGGACACCAAGTTCTTCCGGATATCGGGCACATAAAGCACGTTGTTGAGAGTCAACTCCTTCCCGGATGTCATCTTCAAAACCACTTTTCCTTCTCCTTTGATCTCGGAGGTGGCCGAATTCCCCATGAATCACCTTTCTCGCCATCCTTAGCAACAAAAGCACTAAACATGTCTCTATTGGAGCACACATGTCTAGTGGCGCCGGTGTCAATCCACCATTGATTTGGGTTTGAACCCACCAAATTCACCTCGGAAATCACAGCTGCGAGGTGCATCTCGGACACGTCTCTAGCAATGCCTTCCACCATGTTGGCCTCACGAGCCTTCTTTGGCAACTTGCAAGCATGAGCCTTGTGGCCTTGACCGCCACAATTATAACAAGTTCCTTCGAACTTCTTCTTGGAAACACCACCTTTGGTCCCAAGTGGGAATTCTTGGAAGTTGTCACAACCTTCCCTTTTCCCTTTCCAAACCGTTTCCCTTTGGAGCTTTCACCATGCTCCACCACATCGCCTTAGCCACACTAGAAACAAACTTGGTTTCAAAGAACTCTATTGTTCTCTTCAATACTCAATCGAAGGATAATTCCTTCCACATCCATTTCCTTTCGCTTATGCTTAAGGTAGTTCTTGAAATCATTCCAAGATGGAGGCAATTTTTCAATGATTGCAGCCACTTGGAAGCTTTCACTTATAACCATACCTTCGGCATGAATCTCGTGCAAGATAGTTTGAAACTCATCCACTCGAGATTTCACACTCTTGTTGTCCACCATCTTAAAATCAAGGAAACGGGCAACAATGAACTTCTTTGTTCCCGCATCCTCAATTTTATATTTGTGGTCCAACGACCCCACAATTCCTTTGCAGCTTTCTTCTCATTAAAACACGTTATAGAGAGAATGCAAAGCGAATTGAGGACGTAATTTCGCACAAGTACTCCCCATGCTTCCATGTTTCAACCGCAGCCAAGGTTGTAACATCGGTTTCTCCTTCACTCACCTTTGGCATATCTTCTTTCGTATATCTTGCCAAGTGCAAGGTAGTGAGGTAGAAAAGCATCTTTTGTTGCCAACGCTTAAAGTCGTGGCCAACAAACTTCTCGGGTTTTTCCGCATGAGGGCGGGATATGAATTGTATGAGGATTAATCACGCCTTAGAGCCACTTCCATTTCCAGTTTGGGAATTAGTTTGGGGTTCCATTTGGGGTCCAACTTGGGTCTCCACGTTGTTGTTGTTCGTCGCCATCTGAAACACAACAACCAAGTTAAATTTCCTGTTTTTCAAAATGTAATCGACACTCCCTCGATTAGGATATGTCTTAAGATTGTAGCACAATGGAGTACAATTACAGAAAAATAATACACAATAAATTGATAAAAACAGAAAAATAAAAAAGGAGAAGTTCTTGAATTTGCTGCACGAGCCCAATGAAATCACCGTCTCCTTAAGACATATTCGATCCTCACCGAGTGTGCTTCGAGTTTTTCTTGGATCGCTTGTCTCCCAGATAGAACGTGCGGACCGGGGCACTTTGCACCTAAGTTCCCGGCGAGTTGAATTGCGCTTGGACTAGATCACCTCTTCTTTGTGTATGCAATAGAGGAGGCCAAGGAAGATGATAACAATATGCAACCAAAGACTATGGAAGAGGATTTGCAGGAGGAAATGTGTATGAATCTGCTGTGGTTCTTTGCCAAAAGTTTTCTCAAAGTATTTTTCCAAGTCTGTCAATTGTTGTTAACAAACAACAATTTATACATATTCAATCAACCAATAAAAACTGAAAATCAATGGTGTTTATGGAGTAATAAAATGTAATAAACAATTTAATTACGAAAATTAAACCACCATTATTCCAAAATCATTAGCCATAATGATTTTCATTTCGCTTTTCGCATTTAATATTGGCCGTTAAATGTCCGCCCAGATCTCGCTCGGCCGAGTCTTATAGCCTCGGCCTGCCGAGCAAGGCTTTCCGAAACTTGGATCCTTCTGTTTCACTCGCTCGGCCGAGTCAACAACCCGCTCGGCCGAGCACCTCGTAAAAAATTCAAAACCAAATTTTTGATTTACAAAATAAAATTTTATTTGGCCAAATCATTTGAGCATCTATATTTAATTCATCCAAAACCCATTTTGAACAATTAAATATTTTATTTTTCACAAACACAAACCACTTAGGTAATTTGACAAAATTACCCTTTAGAAATTAACCCATTAATTTCCTTCAAACATACTAATTTTTCCAACACATAATTGAGAACACTTGCAAGATGTTTCTTTTATTCCAAAAAGACCTCAAAAGATAAAGAGATTTAAAAAAAAAAAAACGCTTTCGAAAATCATCAAATAAGGAGCGTTGGATCACTTTTGTAACTTTAAATCTGAACCACCACTTATGTGGTAGATAAGAGGCAGTTAATTGACCTTGTATTATATTATAGACCGTATCACTTAAGTTATATGCTTTACAGAAGTACTTTAGGATAAATAATATTTGTTGTGGATGTGTCATCTTCTGATGGTGATGGAATGAAAAAATCGTTATCCTACTGAATGTAGTACAAAAATTAATTTTCCATATATTCTATCTAATAATTAAAAAAAGTTAAAAATAAACCACATTTCCATAGTATAATAATTAAAAATTTTATTTGGAATAATATTTCCGTCTATTCTATCTACTACTCTCAATAAAAATGGCTTTCCGAATGTTGTATTCAATAGTTTCCATAATTAGGTATTACTGAAATTAAGTTTACATATAATGTCTTTTTTTTTAACTCCATATATTATATTTAGAAATTTGATAGTAATAACATTTATGCATTTCTATTGATAAATTTTATAGTTTTTTTATATAGAAATCAATTAAATGTTGATGAAATAACCCTAATTGGGCTGGCCCAAACCCACTAACCTAATTAAGTCATTTAACCATCTTTATAAACACAAAGTTTGCTGAAAATCGAGAGAAAATTCTAAAAAATAATAATTTTTCTTCTTCGATTCTTCAGAAATCTCTCAAAATCAAAATTGTGTGTGTGTGTGTGTGTGAAGAACAGAGTTGGAGCGAGAGGAAGAAGAAAGAGGAGGAGGTTGGGGGGACACGCTGACTTCGTGGCGCTTACTTTTCGTTCAAACCTCCACGCACTCCATTCTTTTGCCCAATTTACCTCTCTCTCTCTCTCTCTCTCTCTCTCTCTCTCTCTCTCTCTCTCTCTCTCTCTCTCTCTCTCTCTCTCTCTCTCTCTCTCTCTCTCTCTCTCTCTCTCTGTGCATATCCTTGTAGAAGTAATATTGGGAAACTGTAAATAAATAATGAAAATCGTCAATTGTGAGCCGTCGGATCAATTTTCTAATTTTCAGAGATCGGCCCCACTTAGACAAGAGTTGGGGCGACCGCACCCACTAAAAAAAATTGGATTTTAGTTATTATATTTTTAAACTATGAGAATAAAGCATATAACCGTGAATGGTTTCAAAATGTGTCTAAATTTTGACCTTAAATACAAGGTTTCAATACCCACCGGCACAAAAAAATTCTAAATTCTTTCATACTTCAAATAAGTTAATTATTTTTTTAATGACCATAGGGAATAGCAATTGTTTTGTGTAATTGTTACATTAATAACGTTTAAATTACAATATAATTTTTAATATATTTTAATAACTTATATTATATATTATGTCATTTACTTTATACAAAATACAATAAAGAAAAATAAAGGTGATTAATTTGAATAATGTCTTTACGTGAAATATTTTTATTTTTGGCACCCATTTAAACATATTTTCAAGGTTCGTCACTCACTGTATATAATCTTCCTTCTATTTTTTTTTAATCGGGGGGGGGGGGGCTAGTTGGAGGAAAAAATAGATCTAATATGAGAATTTTTTTTACAGGGATTGGGGGCTAGTTGAAGGGGCGGCATAAAGATTGTTAAAAAATAATTTCAGTATGAGCAAAAAAAAAAATTGACCGAGAGGGGTGGGGTGTAATAAGGGTGGGGGTGGTGGTGGTGGGGGTTGGGAGGTGTGGGTGGGTGGTGGTGGAGTTTGGGGTGATGGTGTTGAGAAGCATTTTACGGAAAATGTTTTGAGAAGGAGATATCCAGAATTCATTTTTCTTAATATACAAGCATATTTTTTAATGAAAGAAAAATCTTTTCCGTTGACTTTATTTTTCGATGGTTACCAAATATCGAAAAATGGGGAAAAAAAATTCCCCAAACAAACGGAGCCTTATTGTTGGATGGAGAAAGTAATATTTTTGTTATCAAATTATGTGTTACAAGTAATTCAAAGTACTCTCTTACCCGTGCCACTGGCACGGTGACAATACAAAAATTAAAATAAAATTCTCCCTCCCTCAAACCACTAAAAAAAGAAAAAAATACATTTACACACCTTTCTACCCCGTTTAAGGCTTTGAGCTTCACCTCATGTACAATAGTTGTATCCTCTGACCCAAACACAACAACAAAAAAAAAACCTTACTTCCTCATAATTTTTTGACCAATCCATCAAGCAAACAACCAAGAGCCTCAAGTTCAGCTTCTTTCCAAAAATATAAATTGGGACAAAAATATTACGTAGTGCAATTTATTTGGGTACAGAAACGAAGGCAAAATTGATAAAAATCATAATTTTAGGGGTGAAATATCACACATTTTTAGTTTGTAAGAAAGGAAAATGGATGTTTTCAAAAATAAAGGAAGGCAACTGCCCCCTTTATCTCCATGCAGCTTCGGCTCTGGTTATATCGTTAATATGTAAAGATACAAATAAAATAAAGAATAATTTTAAAATAAATAAATTAAATGTGACATTTATTACGGGAATACATATATAATTAAAATTAAAGGAAAATGCTTGGAATATAGTTAATTCGTTCATGGAATGATTTAAAAGAAAGAACAAATCAAATTGGCCTTTTTTTTATTCCATCCTTGCATTTACAAAAGCATCAAATTGACTAGGATGTGGACATAATAGAAAACACTTGCAAGATGTTTCTTTTATTCCAAAAAGACCTCAAAAGATAAAGAGATTAAAAAAAAAAAACTAAAAAAAAAAACGCTTTCGAAAATCGTCGATTAAGGAGCGTTAGATCACTTTTGTAACTTTAAATCTGAACCACCACTTATGTGGTAGATAAGAGGCCGTTAATTGACCTTGTATTGTATTATAGACCGTATCACTTAAGCTACTAGTTAGTAACCTGTCGATACTCGACGGGGCATAATAATAGTAATTGATTACGAAATAAAGAGTTAATTTTAAACTATGATTTTATGCCCACCCCTATGGTTACTTAGGGGAATTATAATTATTAGATACCCATTCTTTGTCTTGAAATCGATCATCTATCAGTTGCATATTAAACTTGTGTAGTGGTAGAAGCGCTTATCAAACTTCAAACGGTTATAATATCCAAAAGCGGAGAAGAGGAACTATAAGTTTTTTACTTATAAACTATGAAGAGCGTTTCAGCAGAGAGTACATTTCTGTTCATCCAATCTTTTGTGACCTCTAGTATCCAAAGAAGCAATCATGCCTCTTTAGATTTTAGCTACCAAAATACTTCCTTTACCAAATTACTCAAGATTCACATGGCATTTTTTTATATCAAAGAACGTTAAAATTTAATGTGAAATGACATATTTGCCCCTAACAAATCATACATGGGCATGATAACATAAGTTAGGTTTTTAACAAATTTTTCATTGATTCACAGCAAAAGGTCAATGTGGGAAAGGGGTTTGCCAAAAATTCAATGTTGGTAGTTGCATTGCAACGGTTGAACAAACTCGGATAACTAACATGCATTTGCCCAACATTATACATCATGTTCCGAATTTAACATAAAACTGACTACTGTAACGCAATAATCCATTTTGTATTTCAATTTGTACCAACAACAAAAAACCCGCAATAAACCAAGAATGGTGGTTGAAAAGCTTAAGATCCGTCGTCCCACAAACATAAGTAGCTAAAATCAGAGAGTAGCTGAAATAGGCAAAGAATGCCTGTCTACAACGCTCATTCTGGATCAAGGAACCACCAGGTACCAGCTGCATTAAATACATAATTATATTGTCAATTTGTCTCAGATTATATTAGAGAGTGTTATAATGGATATGATACTTACATTCACAATATTGTTTCCATTAAGTAAAATTTGATCAAGTTGTGTTATTCTTCTACCTTCAGGTGTGAATTCACTGCAGCAACAAAAAAAAACAACAAAAAGAAGAAGAGGCATCCGCGAATGATATCATCAAATATGTCCATAAATTTTGGAAATATAAGACTCCGTGTAACGTATCTACAGATACATTTTTCATTTTCCTTCTAACTAAAATATCTGGACATAAGAAATTAACATATGCACTACTAGAAACTGGGTCTTTAGCGACGAAATAACCAGCGGCATAATTATTCCATCACTATATAGCGGTGGAAATGATGCTATAGCGACAGAATAATTTTGGTGCTGAAATTACCGACGAAATCTAATTCCGTCGCTGGATTCCGTCGCTAAAACAGAATATTCGTTTCAATACCGCCGCTAATGTGTGTTTGACTGGTCTTGAATTTACCGACGGAAATTTACGTCGCTATTTCTTTATCAGCGATGGAATTAGTCCGTCGGTGTTAATTTAACATTTTTTTATTTTTTTTAATTTATCAGCGGCGGAATAATTCCGTCGGTGATAATTTAATTTTTTTATATTATCACTAACGAAATTATTCCAACGGTGATAATATAATTTTGTTTTTCATTTTTTTAATTTATCAGCGACGGAATTATTTCGTCGCTGATAATTTAATTTTGTTTTTAATTTTTTTAAATTTATCAGCGGCGGAATAATTCCGTCGGTGATGATATTATTTTGTTTTTAATTTTTTTTACTTTATCAGCGACGGATTTATTCCGTTGGTGATAATTTAATTTTGTTTTAATTTTTTAAAGAAAACCACTAATTAAGATAGTATAAAATATTATTTCCTACTCAATAAAAAAATAAAAAATATATATATAGGGTAGTCTGTCCCTCTTTTCTTTTATATACTTTCATTTATTTAGTTTTTTCTCTCTTTTTTTATATACCTTTTTGTTAAAAAACCACTAATTAACAAAGTCTAAAATATTATTTCCTAGTGGATAAAAAATTAAAAAAAAATAAGTATATGAGATTTGAGATTTGAGATTTAGGGTTTAGGGTTAGGGTTTAGGGGTATAAGTATATGATTTAGGGTTTAGGGTTAGGGGTTAGGGTATTGGGTTTAGGGGTATAAGTATATGATTTAGGGTTTAGAAATTTAGGGTACGTATAGGTTAAGGTAGACGTGACCGGTTCGATTAATCGGCAGTTCACGGTTATCGAAAAAGTTAGTACGTAGTGGTAGTAGCGGTAGTAGTGGTAGTAGTGGTGGTAGTAGTGGTAGTGGTGGTAGTGGTAGTAGTGGTGGTGGTAGTAGTGGTAGTGGTAGTAGTGATAGTAGTAGTGGTATAGTAGTGGTGGTACGTTGTGGTATATAGTAGTGGTTAGACGTGTCCAAAATCTATCCGAAATCGGCTAACCGGAGGTTATTAACGGGTCAACTAACCGGTCAAAACCGTCAACCGTGGTAACCGTAACCGGCTTAATCGAAATCGGCGGTTAACCGGTTCGGTTAAGGTTAAGGATTTTTAAAAAGTTAAGTTTTATTTCTTACAAAATTCAAAACGTTTTTTATATAACTTTTTGCAAAAAATGTATGTAGTAAACAAAAGTCTAAAATGGTCTTCTTTATCCAATTTTTTTTTTTAAAAAAAAGTTAACTTTTTTATAGAACCAGTTAAAAATCTGTTAAAAAGTTAACTGTTTCCTTAAAAAAAATGTTAAAACTGTTTTTAAAAGAAATATTTCTCAAATAGCTTTGCTTAACCAAAACACAAATAAATAAAAAAAAACTGTTAAAAAAATCTGTTAAACACTCTTTCCATTAAAATTTCATTTATTTAAAAATTCTTAACTTTTTTATATAACTTTTTTCAAAAAAATTCACAAATAACTAACATCTCAAATAGTATTCTTTATTAAAAAAAAGGGATATACAGTACAAAAGTTAACAGAAACTGTTAACTATTCCGTTAAAAGGACTAATCTGAAAAAAAGGCCTTCAATTAACTGTGTTAACCGTATTAACCGTGATAATCGGATATAACCTTTAACCGTATAACCGTAACCATCAAGATACGGTTAACAGTTAGATTACGGTTAAGACTTAACGAATTTTTTAACCGGCGGTTATAACCGTTAATCGGCGGTTTTAACCGGATGGACACGTCTAGTAGTGGTGGTGTAGTAGTAGTGTTGGTAGTGGTAGTAGTGGTGGTAGTGGTGGTGATATTGTAGTGGTAGTGGTAGTAGTAGTGGTAGTAGAAGTGGTAGTAGTGGTAGTACGTAGTGGTGGTAGTGATAGTAGTGGTTGTAGTAGTGGTAGGTGGTAGTGGTACTAATGGTGGTTGTAGTGGTAGTAGTAGTTGTGGTGGTGGTGGTAGTAGTGGTAGTAGTAGTAGTGGTAGTAGGGGTGGTAGTGGTAGTAATGGTGGTGTAGGTAGTGGTAGTAGTGGTGGTGGTAGTGTAGTGGTAGTAGTGGTAGTGGTGGTGGTGGTGGTAGTAGCGGCAGAATAATTTCGTCGGTGTTAATTTTTTTTAATTTGTTTAGCTCTATTTTTATTTTATTTTAATTTATGATTTAATTATTTTTTAAAAATAATATTTATTGACTTATATTTATTTTTTTGAAAGTAATTTGTTATATTTTATTTAAAATAATTTTTATGTTTTATATAAATAAAAATACTGATATCAATTAAATTAAAATTACCACCGGCGGTAAAATTTTCCGTCGGTGATAGTTAATTCTACCGACGTAATTCAATTCCGCCGCTGATTTTACTTGCAAGGGGATTCGTGGTGAGAGAAGTAATATAGATACTTTTGGAGTCAGTAGGACAAATGAGATACTAGTTTGTACCATGAGTAGTACACGATGGTGTTAAAGAAGTCAGCATGAGAACAAAACAAAGTACTAATTGCTATAGGATTGCTTGAAGAGTTGTTTGATATTGTAAAGAAGCGATATACAAGGAGCATAAAGAATTCCTACAGTTTATGGTTGCCATTACTTCCTTACTCCACTTTATGCTTTATGCCAAATAAAGAGTTACGGTCATTTCTTATGCTTAATAAGCAGAATATTTTCACTTCTTAGAACCAATATAATCTTATGCTCAAACTAAATTCGAATAGACCATTGACTGCAGCTGGGTATTAAGGCATAAAAAGAGAAAGATGGTTCCTATCAAAAAAAAAAAAAAAGGAAAAAAATGAGGAAGATGGTTGTGAGAAAGGTATAAGGTAGGGGTTCTAGTTGAAGGGTACATATATATAAGGCTTTAATTATCAAGATAAGATATTTCCCCATTCACATATAATGTAGTTAGTTTACATTGCAGTGCAAAATTTCCCTCTGATTCAAATTGGCTCCTAATCTCATGTATAAGAATAAAATGTAATCAGATGCGTGGAACACATAATCTTATAAGCTATCCATATTGATATTTACTTATGTGCCATATTGGTTACTATTATTATGACAATGGTTTTTCATTTATGGTGCCTGTGGTTAGAGACAAGGTTGGTTACTATTATTATATTGATAGTTGGTTTTCCAATTATGCTACTCTTGTATAGTTATCTAGAGTGAGCATTGATTTGCTTGTTCAGCGTGTTATTTCAAGATTGCCTCTGCTCTGTACAGTTGTGTAGGCGTGTGGGTTTGCCAACCTGGAAGACGATAGGGAAATGGTACATCAGTAATATATTACAACCGTGATTGTTTATACAATATTAATAATTTAAAATTAGTCACAATATTAATAATTTAAAAATTGTGATAGATGTGTGTGTTAATTCATTATTGTAAAATTATGCAGTTTACGGTAATGAATAAAAAATAATGTTACGACGTGACGTTGTGAAGGTTGAAACACAAAAGCTTAGAAACCCGTTTAAGAATCTTTAACTTATCATGTTGAGGTCAACATGTAGTCATCGATTTTTAAATTGTCTGTGTGCACAGTCTTGAAATGCACGATTATATGATTTTGTAAATATCATCTTTGTCTATTAAAATTGCTTGAATAGTCGATAGTTGAGATATTTCGATTGCATTCCTATTGTTCTCTGAGTGTATACTAGACATGGTTGATTACATACTGTCAATTCTAATCGATAGTGTTTGATTGACCTAGTCTACGTCGTGCACTTGGAGACCATGGGGTTATGCTGCCGAAATTTCTTGATTTTCGATTACAAAGCAAGTAGACAAAGTGATATTTGCAATTCATATAATCGTGCATTTCGGGATGGGATAGAAGTCAACCCCAATTCTAAACCTAATTTTAAATATTAATATTTAAAATTATTCACAATATTAATAATTTAAAAAATGTGATAAATGTGTGTGTTAATTCATTATTGTAAAATTATGCATTTTACGGTAATGAATAAAAATTAATGTTACGACGTGACGTTGTGACGGTTGAAACACAAAATCTTAGAAACCCGTTTAAGAATCTTTAACTTATCATGTTGAGGTCAACATGTAGTCATCGATTCTTAAATTGTCCGTGTGGACAGTCTTGAAATGCACGATTATATGATTTTGTAAATATCATCTTTATCTATTAAAATTGCTTGAATAGTCAATAGTTGAGATATTTCAGTTGCATTCCTATTGTTCTCTGAGTGTATACTAGACATGGTTGATTACACACTGTTGATTCTAATCGATAGTGTTTGATTGACCTAGTCTACGTCGTGCACTTAGAGACCATGGGGTTATGCTGCCGAAATTTCTTAATTTTTGATTATAAAGCAAGTAGACAAAGTGATATTTGCAATTCATATAATCGTGCATTTCGGGATGGGATAGAAGTCAACCCTTATTCTAAACCTAAATGAAGTGTCTTGTTGATTTTAAGTTTGTAATTCAAATTTAGGGAATGGTAATACGTTAATTATATCTAAATTGTTAATATATTATGAAACCAAATAATTATTAGCATCCCAATTTTGTTTCATCAGTCGATTAGATTGAGTGTACATATAATATATATATTGCAATGCAGGAGTGATGTCTGTCAACGATGATCATAGTTGGATGTACAATCAGAAGTTGCCAAATCAAATGGGTATCAATCCTGAGTTCATAAGAGGGTTGAATGGGTTTATTGAATTTGCTACATCAAATCCCAGTCACTTGAATGGTGATAAGATTAGGTGTCCATGCGCCAAGTGTCGTAATACCAAGTTTCTATGTGTGATCGATACTCAGAGACATCTTTTGCGTAACGGGTTTGATGTTGGGTACAAACGGTGGACTCGTCATGGTGAGCAAATGATATTGCATCCAAATGTTGCGAATAATCCCCCCAGGAATATTCATGTACCTCCTGAACCCGAACCTATTATTTAAGACAATGAATAACCACCTTTGAATATGGAAGATATGGTTAGGGATGCAACCGGTCCTGCATTCGATTGGTTAGAGAACTAACAGCAGGAACCAACTCCTGCAGCCAAGAAATTTATTGATGCTATGGACTCTGCAAAAGAGAAGGTCTATCTAGGTTGCGAGATCAGTGTGTTGGAGGCTGTGGCTGAGCTCCTTAACATAAAGGCTGATTGCAATATTAGCCATTCTTCTTATAATCGTATCATGAAAGCAATTAAGCGGTTGTTGTCGAAAGAGAATAAGATGGTTACAAAATTTTTTGAGACAAAGAAGTTAGTTGGGAAGATTGGGCTATGTTATGAAAAGATTGATGCGTGTAAGAATGACTTCATGCTATTCTACAAGAAAGATTCACAGAAGACAGAGTGTTCAATTTGCAGAGAAAGTAGATATAAGCCAAATTGGAGGCGTAGTTCAAAACACAAGAAAAACAAACCACATAAGCAGTTGCCTTATATGCCATTGATTCTGAGATTGCAATGCCTCTACGCGTCAAAATCTACTGCAGAAGCAATGCATTGGAATAAGGAAAGTTTGCGTGAAGAGGGTGTGTTGATTCATCCCAGTGATGGGGAGGCATGGAAACACTTTGATAAGACTTATCCTGACTTTGCGTCTGAAGTAAGAAATATACGGTTATGCATCTACTCTGATGGTTTCAATCCATTTGGTCCTGGGGCAAAATCTTACTCTTGTTGGCCGGTTATAGCCACTGTCTACAATCCTCCCCCTGGTTGTGTATGAGTGATCCCTGCATGTTCTTGTCGTTATTCATCCTCGGACCAAACAGCCCTGGGAAGAACATTGACGTCTATCTCCGACCTTTGATGGACGAATTGAAACAGCTTTGGGAGGATGGGGTCGAAACGTGGGATGCTTTCAAGCGAGAGAATTTCAGCATGAAGGCTGCATTGATGTGAACAGTTAATGACTTCCCTGCATATGGGATGTTATCGGGTTGGAGCACCCACGGGAAGTTGGTCTGTCAGTATTGTATGAGTGACACATAGTCTTTCACGCTCAAGCACTCTGGAAAACCATGTTGGTTCCATTTCCATAGACAATTTCTTCCAGAGGACCACCCATTCAGGACCCAGAAGAATGCATTTAAATAGAATAAGAATGACCATGATGAGCCCCCAATTTGTTTGAGTGGTGACGCAGTCTATAGCGAGGTATCTAGATTGCCCGATCCTCGATGGGGGGAAAAAGTTTTCGAAGAGCAAAATACAAGGGTTTGGAACTTCCCATAACTGGACCAAGAGGAGTATATTTTGGGAGTTGCCATACTGGAAAACAAATCTCATTCGATATAACCTTTACGTGATAAACATTGAGAAGAATGTATTCAATAATGTTTTTCACACGTTGATGGATTTCAAGGCAACAACTAAAGACACAGTCAAAGGTTGAATGAACCTTAAGGAAATCTGTAAGCGGCCGACCTTAGAGTTGTCTGAGGTCAATGGTAATACAGTGAAACCGGTGGCTCAATACGTGCTTACAAAGGAAAACAAACACCTCCTCCTGAAATGGCTCAAGGATTTAAAGCTTTCAGATGGTTATGCGTCTAACATTGGTAATTGTGTCATTATAGAGGAGGGGAAAGTGCAGGGTTTGAAGAGTCATGATTGCCACGTTTTGCTGGATAGACTACTTCCGATTGATCTCAGGGATCTCTTGCCTGACAATATCTGGGTGGCGTTAACATAGTTGAGTGAGTTTTTCCGAGCATTAACATCGACCACACTACGTGTTGATCACATGGAAAAGCTTGAGGAGAGCATCGTAGTGACTTTTTGCAAACATGAGAAGATATTTCCTCCTTCATTCTTTGATTCTATGGAGCATTTACCGGTCCACTTGGCATACGAAGCTAGAGTCGGTGGTCCAGTTCAATACAGATGGATGTATCCATTTGAGAGGTAATTGAATTTATTCTATTTCTAAACAATTTGAGCGTTAACAATATACCTTCTTTAACATTATTTATGTTTTAATCTACAAATGACTTTTAGGTATCTAGGCCAATTGAAAAGGAAGATGAGCAATAGGGCCATGGTCGAGGCCTCAATTTCAGAGGCTATTATTATAGATGAGATTTTTGCCTTTGTCGGAATATATTTTCATCCTGATGTTGATACGAGATTGACTAGGATTGGCCGCAATTATGATGGTGGTTATCCGTCTAATGGAAGCATCTCTGTATTTGCATCCCCTGGTCGGTTCCTAGGCAAACGGGTTGGTACGCGTATGTTAACCGCTAAAGAGTTTACCGCAGTCTCACTCTATGTTCTTCTTAACTGTGACGAGGTTGAGGAATATGTTAAGTAAGTCATTGATGTTATGATGCCTCGTCGATTAAATTATGCATGTTTAATTACTTGCATATGAAATGCCTTGTTTAACCCTATTGCAGAATGTTTGAAGATTTAGCTCAGGATTTATCTCCAAAACTCATCGCAATTAGGACAGACAAAGAATTTCCAAACTGGCTAAGGAAATATGTAAATATTTTGTTTCATTGAAATTTATTCTACACACTTTTTTAAACATTCAATCTTAAAATTGTATTAAATTGGTTACATATTGTCTTATAGATAACTGAACATCCGAGTGATGCCCAAGCTGCGAGGTTAAGATATTTAGCAGCAACTCAGTACTTGAACGTTAATTTATACAACAGTTATTTCGTGAATGGCTATGTGTTTCATACCAAAGCTTATGGGGGCTCTAAATTAACGTGAAACAGCGGTGTGAAGCTGTGATGATGTGCCAATTTTTCCGAAAGGACTTTGAATTTTTCGTTTCTTTGAAAACCAATCGAAAAAAAACCGGAGTCGCCACGCCATTTTTATTTTAAGGGCCAAAACTTTGAAAAATGCCCGAGATTAGAGATTTGGGTTCGGAGGTCACGTTACACGCCGGGAAGGACGTTAGTGTGCACCCGGAATGCCTCGTAAAACGAGTCTTCCAAGCTTAAAAACCATTTGTTTGTGTGTGTGTGTGTGTGTGTGTTACTTTGGCCAAAATATGTTGAAACTGAGGAAAGTAAAAATTGGGAATTCTTTATTAGACTTGGGACAGATCCCATGATTTTTGGTGTGATTTTTGGGTTGAGTTTTGGTACTAAAAAGATTTTTGGAAGTTGGAAACCATTTCTGCCAGAATGAAAAAGGCAGTGGACACTTGACTTTGAAATGGATTTAAGGGCTTCAAAACTTCATAATCTGAGGAAACTCAGAGAATGAAAGTTGTTCCATACACCTAAAATAAGATTTCTATGAAAGAATTTTTCATTTTGGAGAAGATTTGAGGACCCAAAACCTTCTGGAAATCTCAGGTATGAGATCTGGACTTCCAGAGACTGGTGATCTGACCTTCAAAAGAAAATTTGAAAAATGGAGTTTTACTCACGCAAAAAATAAAGTAAAAATATGTCTGGAAATCTATGGATGTTGGCTACAAAAAGTATTTTGTAGTCAACACCAAATTCCAAGTTTATATGTGTCCAAAAAATTAGACCATGGACTGGGGTCTTAAAAAATTGCTACTGGACAGCAACTTCTCAAGATGGAAAACATGATTTTAAAGGGGGTTTGGCATCCATGCTTGTCCCCATTTCCCTAGGTTTTGATTAGTGATCACTTGACATTTTAGTGGTGAATCAACTATATCAAACCATCCTTGGGGTACATTAGGACTAAGCACTTCATTTGCTTGGGAAGGGGAATTTTATCCTTTGAAAATGAGATTTGATGTATGAAAATGATTTTAGGGTTTTGAAAATGTGTTTTCTTTGCAAGTAAGTAAGAACACTTTGAAAATAATGTTGATCCTTGTAGAAGATCATCCATGGAGATGAACTTCCATGGTGATCTTCTTGGATCTAAGGCTCCGTTTGTTTAGCGTAAAATATTTTCCGGAAAATGATTTCCTGCAAAATGTTTTCCGAAAAATGAAAATATTTTCCGAAAAATGAGATAAACATGTTTAGAGTAAAACATTTTCTCAATTTTTCGGTGCGAAACAAACACCGAAAAATGGGGAAAATGTTTTCCGAAAAACATTTTCCCCCAAACAAACGGAGCCTAAGACAAGAAGATGAACAAACTACATTTTGGAGTTTGAAAATGCATGCATGAATGAAGGAGTTTAGGGTAAGGAGAAGGAGGGTTTACCAATCTTCTTTGTGTTTTGAGTTTTTGGCTTGAATGTAAGAGTGTTTGAGGCTTGAATATGAGAGTGTTTGAGTGAGTGTGATTTTGGGTGAATAGTTGAGAAAAAGGTGACAATTCTAGAGAATTCTCACTGTTTTCTCTCTATTTTTGCCAAGGTGCAGTTGTGAAAAATGTTTCTTCTCTTCTATTTCTGAGACTGAAGGCCTCAATTTATAGCCCTCTGGAAATGACAAAACCATCCGCGCGGATGGTTCCTGCAGCGTGCACTGTTCATTAATTGCAGCTGCAGGCTTTGGACACAAAGAATTTTTTCAAAAAAATTCAAACTGATTATGTTTTCAGCTTGCTAATTCGGGTTTTTTCTATTTCTTTTGCTTTTTGAGATTCTTTCTTTGGTTTATCTTTTTTTGGTAATCCCTAATCTACCCTTACTTGGTTAGAAATGTTAGGAATTGTTAGAAATTGTTAGAAATGTTATAACTTTCGTTAATTTTCTAACGAAAATACTAACAAGCTCAAATTGGAGCACTTACAGTAGCCCCTCGGCGACGGCGCTTTCGAAGGAAGCGGGGTTGTCGATAAGAGTAAGGCTCCATATTTGACAGGATGATCAAGTGTTCGAGTGGCTGAACCTATTTAATAGGCTACCTACGTATCCCTAGTGGGAATCAAGTCGGCCGTAGTTCGGATCTTTGACCCTGGAGATGATGGCGTTTTAGGTGCCTCGAACCTGATGAGCGAGTTCTGCAGTCGTGTAAGTACCCAAATCTGGCTCATGCCTTCCGGTTAATTTTCCCGACAATTTCGGTAAGTTTTCCGGTAATTCCCCAGACCTTCCCAGCGTTCCGGAAACATTCCGGAACTGTTTTTTATTAAATAAGGGCTGAAGAGGATCCTTCCTAATTAAGAAACACGTTTTTCTTAATTAGGAAGGAGGGTTCTAGAATTTGCCACCTTGCATGGTTCTAGAATGCTGAGTCATTCAGGATAAGCCCGCACGGCTGCATTAGCTCGCTGCTCTTAGCCGCACGGCTTCATTCACCTTATCCAGATTACCTATAAATAGAGGCCTCCTCTACCCATTTCAACACACACAATAGAGGCACAACACACACAATAGAGGCACAACACACACAATAGAGGCACAAAATACACAATACACTTATAAACACTCCCAAGACGTGAAGAATATTGGTGCAAGCTCAAGAAGGTGAAGAAGGAAGGCCAAGAAGCTACCTCCCTCCTCCTTGAAGACCCAAGACCAACCTCTCCTCCTAGCTCCGTTCGAAGAAGCAAAGGAAGCAATTGGTAACCTCGCACGCCCTAACCTTGCTTTTAATTGATATACTTGCTCATTGCATTCATATATCTTGCTTGGGACTTGGCATTTATTCATAAAGATCACATATTTATCACCCCCTTTCCCTTTTGCATGCATTAAGACCTCATTTGTCATAAAAATGTAGTCTTTTTCATAAAGGTGCATCCTTTGCACCTAAAACCCCCATTTTCAAATAAAAATGTCATTTTTATGCATCATTTGCACATAAAAATCCAATCTTTTCAATAAAAATGCATCCTTTGCATTCAAAAAACCTTTTCCAATGCATCATTTGCATAAAAATCCTATCTTTACGCATCACTTGCAGAAAGATCATTTCTTTCAATCAAAAAGCATCATTTGCTAAAACCAAAAATGTCATCTTTTCATTAAAGAGTCATTTTTCATCATGCATTTCCCCTTTCCCCCAACCTTGGAACGGACCGGTGTAAAAGATCCTATCTTTACATCGTTCCTTCCATTAAAGGTTCACGATTTCTTTGGAAAGGGATAACCTTGAACCCTATATCTCCGATTATCACTTAAGAAAGAGTATGAAGCCTCTATACGAGCTCGACCGTCTTAAAGCGTAGGATTGATGGGCTAAGGACCCTCCTTTTCTAAAGAACCTCATCTTTGACTAAAAGAGAGTCATTCTCTCGATCACGCAAGTCCCGAGGGTCCCGAGGTTAAAATGCGATGATCACAAGTCATAAGATGAGGACGGGATCATAATCCCAAATACATAAAATTCCAAGGAATCCCGAGCGACAACCAACAAATGGTTTGTACGTCCGGAAGACAACTTGGGACATTCCCCCCCCCCTTTTTCTCAAACACATGCACACAAGAAAGCACGCAAGCAAGCACGACACGAAATCTTGGGAGACTTACTCCGGCAAGGCACTTTGGGTGAACGCCAAACGTTCTTCCCAAGGGGTAACTTAACCTCCGAACCCAAGTAAAAACCTTTTTTTCAAAGTTTTGAGGTAATCAAAATGGCGTGGCGATTCCGTTTTTCAAATAACTCGGATGTCTTCAAACTCGCGTGAATCCACAAAATTTGGGCACACATCCACAGTTTGGCGACTCCGCTGGGAACACCCCAAAGGAGAAAAGCTTTTATTTTCAAAACAAAAAAAAATCGATACTCGGTATATAGGTGGAAACCACTTACCCTTCCTGTACACTCCCTGGCGTGGGAGTTGGGATAACCGGTGGTTTAACAATCCACGTACCAGTATCCCTTTTCGAAAATTTTTTGAAAAAAATAAATAAAAGAAAGCTTTTTCCTTTGAGCGGGTTAGACTCCCGTCGCCGATTTCATTAATCATGCTTGCTTTCTTTTACCATGCATTGCATCATTTGCATCTTGGAATTTGTGCATACTTTGAACGGGAAACAACCCGGAAAAAATAGTAAAAGGAGTGGAACTGGAAAATTGATCCATGCGGTCGTACGGCTCAATCCTCATTGGATTCGACCGGCGACCTCGGTGCAATTCCACCAGGAAAAATCATGGTTAATCTGGGCACCCTAGCGGCTTGGGGCTACTCAGCTCCATGACCGACCAGGGCTCCTGAAAATTTACGATGCTTATGTGTTGCATTCTCCCCGATCCCGAAAATCATTCCTTTAAAACACATTTACGAAAATCTCTGTTTTAACTCAAAAAGGAACATTTTTAGGAGACCGCACACTACGCGCACCCGATATATCTTGTACACTTTGCACGCACGTCCTTCAAACCCGAGGGTGGTTCCACTAAGCCACGGACAGCCTTTACGATGCTCCCGGCGCGCACGGAATCATCCCAACCTCCCCTATGGCAGCCAAAGGTCGACCAATGCACAGTCCGTGTCACACGTTTCAAAAAACCGTGACTTTTTGGTTGGTTTTTGGTCTAGTCCGTGTCATATAGCCCAGTTGCATACCCTCGTAAAGGTCAAGCCTTAGTTCATAATGGAAGAAGAACTCTGTCAAAATTCCGACAAGGAAAAATTGGCGAGATCTCAACTCCGACATTGACTATTGACCTTGACCCGCACGGAATGCGTAAGAGTCAAGACCGAGTCTTTGCCAAAATAAAAGATCTTTCGCTCAAGCGAAGCTCTGCCAAAATTCCGACAAGGAAAAATTGGCAAGATCTTGACCGGCATTGACTTCGATTCCGACCCACGCACCGTGTATGCAACGAAGTTCAATGTGACACCGTGTCATCCAGCTTTTTACCGCCCTACCCATGCCTATTATTCTCTCGGACATTACCGAAAGTCAGAAACCGTCATTCGCTCAAGCGAAACTACGCTAAAGATCCGTCGAGGCAGAGACGAGACTTTCCCGGTATTGCCTTGACTATAATCCGCATCGCTCGTGCGTTGAAAGGTCCTATGACCCGCTAGACCCGATAGGAACGTTCTTTACTCTCGGTCGGTGGGATACGCGTGCCACTATAGGACCCTCGCCCGGGCCATCCACCTGGGAGGTCGAAATACGAGGTGGAATACGAGGGGCTTATAGACGTAGTGACGGAACCCACCGATCCAGGATCTAGAGTAGTTGTGAAAAAGAAGGCGTAACCCACTTTTCCAACCAAATAGATATTAATAAAAGACACTGTTTTAAGTAAACTTGAAGATTCTAATTTGCATATTGCACAGAGCCTTCGGCTACCAAACACCTACTCCCGAGTCTAAATCTTTCCTATCCCTTTCCCGCAGAGAAAGAAGTGGGTGAGAACACCGGGTCGGCGACTTGTTAGCGCGAGAATCCTCGCACGCTTCGCCGTAATCCTCGCTCGAGAGTCGAATGGCCGATTTGACAGAGAACAAAGGCTTGGTTTGGGTAACCGAGATGACTAGGGAAGAAGAGCTAGCCTTAGCCCCGGAAAACGATCGTAAGGCCCATGAGGAACAAAGCAAGCCACGCTCATTGAAGCGCTTCGTCGTCATGGAGTTCAAATAGTGGTCGAGCCCAACGGTTCCTTGGTAATGGTAGAAGATGAGCCTCCGTAAGCAGCCCATCTCGGCTCCATCACCCTATAACCAATGCCCTCCTCCATCCTTATACGATCCCTTATCCAGATTACCCCTCTTGATCCTTTCCAACATCTCAAGCCATCAGGATCCCGACACCCTCACCTCCTCAAATGAGACCCACTTTGTTCCCTATCAACAAAGCAAACGCCTCGGTATCCGGTTACGCGGCCTGCATTACCCCATGGGATTCACTCCCTCTCCTCAGCATGGGCCATCCCGAGGCATTCCCTAGGCCTCAAAATCAGCTCAATGATCCTTTCAATTCATGTCACGCCATGAGATCTTCCACCTCCAACTTTGCCAACAACTTTTCCTACTTCGGAAATTATGAGCCTAATTCCTATGCCTTCCGGCCCGTCTCACGGAACACGGGACCCAGTCAAGTTTACACTTACTTCCTCCAAAGATCCCCAAGCCTTGGTACCGGCCTACCACTGTGCCACCTACCGTCCTTCCACCCAAATCGGATAAGCCTTCTCCTGAATCGAGCAATCCTAAACCATCCCCCGACTCCGACATGGCTTGGCTAATGGAACAAGTTAGGTCCACGCAAGAGAAGTTTGGGGAAATAAACACCAAGAGGACAAAGCATACCGGATCACCGATCCCAACAAAGTTGTCCCTCTCCCTCCAAAATTCCGAATGCCGTGAAATTGAAAAGTTCAACGGCACCGATTGTCCCCTGACTCACATTGAAAGCTACATTCTTGCCATGAGAGCCAAAGATTGTACGCAGCAACAAATGGCCGACCATTTTCGGTTATCATTAAAAGGTTCGGCTCTTAGGTGGTTCCCGCATGTGAAACCGAGGCCCGAGCTACTGCAGGACCAGATCAAGGAAGCGTTCCTAGAAAAGTATAAGGCCAATTTGAATTGGGAAACCAGCGGAATGACCTACAGTGTACCCTACAACGTTCGAGATGAGCCGCAAGTGAATTCTACAAGAGATGGAATTGGAAGCTCGGTGAAATGATGACCCCACTCAATGAAGAGGAACGAGATGGAGATCTTCCAATCTTGCTTGAAACCTCAACTAAGAGTCCAAATTGGCAATTACTACTATCCCGACCTTCGGGCAATGGTAAATGCCGGCACCAAGTTTGAGAATGCCTTCAATATGGCCCCGCCACAGAAATGCCAGCTCTTATCGCTACAAAGCACCGGTGTCAAATGCCCCAAATTGCCACCTTTGTGAAAGGAAAAGAAGTGATTGGCGCCGTTAATTACATTCGTAATGAGAAAGCGGGACGTAATGCAAAGCCAAGCCGCGCAAAGCCAAAGCTCCCTTTCTATACCGCCGAAGATTTCGGAATGCCACTAGAAAAGGTCTTCGACGGTTTGGTAGCCCAAGGACTCATCGACCTTTGGAAAACCGGAAGCCCAGGAACCCCAAATGCATCGAATGGACGAGACCAAACACTATCGCTTTCACAAATATCATGGCCATAACACTAATGATTGCACCTACACGAGAGTTCCCGATCTCTCGCCTAGTTGAAGAAGGCAAGCTAGAACCACCTGGGTCCCAATGTGGTCAAGAATCCTCTTCCCGCTAACAATCGAGTCAACATGATCGAGTTCGGAGGAACAAATGGAAACGGTTTTGGAAATCCAGGAGGTCATAGATATCCCGAAATTCAATGTTCCTTATGCTTTGAATTACAGGGAAATGGAAAGATACGATTAATGCCGCCGCCATGGAGGGACAGCTTTGGACCCATAGTCGGAACCGATTTCGCTAATGTTGTCGAGCTCGGCCTCTTTTCTACGACATCGAACCAGGTAACCATGGTCAAGATTACGGGAAGAAAGGCTCACTGGCTTATGAAGGCTCGCGAGTTTGAAGTAAAACAAGCCATGTTAATGAAAGTCTCTCCGTAACCCTTCATCACCCATGATGAGCATAATGTGTTTGTAATGGCTCTTACTACTCCCGAGGATCATTCCCAACCCCTGTTTGGGGAAAAGGTAGAGAGAAGAGTGAACAAGCCGAAGACTTTTGGGATGAAGAAAGCCGTATCTCGATGCCGAAAGCACAACCGGTCCTACGCCCAGAGGTACAAATGGATGAAGTTAAGTTCGTAAAGGAGATTCCGCTGATCGCCCGAGTACTTCCTATGGAATTGGTGTCGACAAAGGCAATAATGATCCGCAGAGTGCACAATCAAATGACAACGCCGGCAAGACCGCTTACTCCCTGTGGAAACAAAGAAGAAGGAGTGAGATCCCGGTCCAACCCTTGTCAAGTCCCCTCGAGTCAATAAGTAGCGTAGTGGTCCAGAGTCCGCAGCGTCTATTCGGCCGAGTCAGGAATCTTTGAATTCCAAGCCCTCGTAGTCATCCGAAGGCCTCACGCCCGAGGATTATGAAAATGTAATCGATGTCATCTTTCCCCTTATTTTGAATGAAATGACAAATCTTTCTGATTATCCTCTTATTGCCAACTTAACAAAATGATAAATTAACTCAAAACTTAACAACAAGCTTAATAATGAATCATTTGAACAAGATGCAAACACACTAAACGAACAATACATTAAAGAAATCTTTAAGGTGTTTCGTAAAAAAGGAAAACCGGGCCCAAGCCGCCGAGGAGGTTTTGATAAGTGTGAACTTGGGTACTATTGAGGAACCTAAAGAGACACAGATTGAAGCTTCTTCCAGTGGGGTTGAAAGGGACAGATTGATCGAGCCGCTCGTAGAATACGTCGGTACGTGTCGCATGGTCATACAAGGATACGGC